>RAOC01000469.1:0-21493 GCA_009804845.1 Neurospora sp. FGSC 26637
CCTAGCAAGTAGAACATCGTCTACCTTTTACCGGGTAGTTTGGCGTTGTTGGGACATGTGCACTCCTGCCCTGTCATAGTATGTTCTACTTAACAGTGGGACGTCGTGGGTTCAATTCCCCGCAGTGGCATTTTTCGAGGGCGATTTTGGAATACTCTCCTGCAAGCACTTAGTTAGAGAATACTTCTAAGAAGCGTCGCAACGATTGAGGACCATGTTTGCTAATCGCAGGTACCGAGATGTCAACAGCTACACCCACTGGAACCTTTGGTTCGGGTAGTGCTATATAGTCRTCGCACGGCGATAAATCCTTCGCGACAATGTCGCCTCCGTTGGGGGACGGAGCCTTATCTTRAAGTTATCCTAAATAACTTCGCTTTAAGGGGAGGTAGTGTCACAGGATTGACATTGACTATATAGTGTGCACTACGAGTTCTACCTAGCAAGTAGAACATCGTCTACCTTTTACCGGGTAGTTTGGCGTTGTTGGGACATGTGCACTCCTGTCCTGTCATAGAGATGCTTTTATAGCCAACAGTGCACAAGGCCCGGTCAGACTTTTGGTCCTGGTCAGACTTCTTCTTAGAAGAGAATGATATTGTTTTTTCTTTTCTTATTCTATTGGAGGAAGCGGCGACCATCGGGTAACCATCAGGGGAAAAATGGTAACTATTGCATTATCTCGATGCAATGGTTTATCTCTTTGGTAGTCCATCTTCTTGGTGATGTTCATAGTAATATATCTTCTTAGTAATACATCTTCTTAGTAATGTATCTTCTTGGTAATGCATCTTCTTAGTAATACTTTTTTTTACTTAGTAGTTTTTGCAAATGTCACAACGGGGAATCGAACGAGAGTCTTATAGAACCAAGTACTCATATTACTAACTACGCTATTTACTACTTTTCATACGCGAGAGTGTTGGGAATGAAGTTTAATATAGTTAATAGAAGGCGCGGGGGTTAATTGAGAAAAGAAAGAATTAGAAAAAGGATATTAGAGTAAAAAGCTATTAATAAAAAGAGCGTCTTCTTAAGAAAAAAGATATTGGAGTAAAAAATTATTAATGAAAAGAAAAAAGATATTGGAACAAAAAAGATATTAATAAAAAAGAAAAAGGATATTAGAGTAAAAAAGATATTAATAAAAATGGCGTCTTTTTTAGTCTTAGCACAGACCTGCACCTCTAAAAACCACCCGCCCCACCCAGCCCCACACTACCTACCAATCACCACCCCTTCTTCCTTTTCTGCAGTAGTAGGTGAGTGTGACGAACGGCAGTCTGATCTGCCTAAATGGGATAGCTGAAGGTGAAGACTATCAGAAGACGTTCGGTGAAGCCAAAAGGTTCACAACAAGTAGGGTAGCGTTATACTTGTCTCAGTGATGATGATCAATTGACTACTGCAGAACTNACAACAAGTAGGGTAGCGTTATACTTGTCTCAGTGATGATGATCAATTGACTACTGCAGAACTATCTGACAATCTGAGTTCTCCAGTCGTCCCTTTATACTCTGGTGTCTCTAATTACATACGTCTGGCTCATTGACCGCGAACTGGCTTATGAGCCCTGAGCTGGCTCACCTTCATGAGCCTGGCTCACCTCCATGAGCCCGCATCCTTGTCATGGTTACATTGCCCAGCCTTCACGTGGCTGTTGTATCCCAGTGGCTTGGTTGGCCCGTGTTATTTCGCTTAACGTTCGTAACAGTGAGAGAAGACTCATATTATTGTGGAGTGAGAGTGGAACTCGTGACGAAGGCGTCTGTAACAGAGACTAGTCTTTTTAAGAAAAAGAATATTAGAGCAAAAAGATGTTGATTAGTAGTAAAAATCTTAATTAAGCCCATTACCCGTTTTAGTACATTATAGATGTTCAGAGTCAAGACTCTTTTGCACCTAAAAGAGTATGTTATCTGTGACGGTTGAACCATCTGCTAAGTTTGGTCACCTTAGGCATGGGCCGTTACAACTATATAAGACCACTTGAGCAACCGAATTACTAGCTTCGGTTACTTGTATCCTTTTGCGGAAACACGAAACGTTATAGCGTAGTGGTGAAATGCGTCGCCGTGACATTATCCGACGACATATATATGCAACGAACAGGATTTATGAGTCTTGTAGAATTTTGCGGAAAAATATTGGCACGACCCTATTTAAACCCTATTTGGGAAAATTTCGACTATTGGCTCCCAGGGCCCTGTTTTTACCCTGTTCAGGAACCCGGGGTTCTCTCTATGGATATCCTTGTGTGTTCAACGTCACAAACCCCCTTCTTTGCAAACACACCGTGATATTGTCGCTTGTCCTGATATCCACTAGACTTAGGGTCCCCAACGCCCGCGGCTCTAAAAACCCAGCTCCGACTCACAAGTCATAGTTGTTGATGTTAACGTACCGGACGTCTCATCAAGCACAAAGGGAGACGGAACGACGTCCCGAAGCTGGCCAATCCCTCCAAGTCATTTTACTTCCCTCAAGGTTACCTCTGAGCTATCGGTTTGATGCCTATCCAGCTGCCTCAAGCATCGACCCTACCTTTTGTTCTTCCCACGTTACCTCAAGTCGAGGAGCTTCCCCGAGACGCGCTTGTTGGAAGTCGGAAAGGGAACCGATAAGCGAGCCATTCGCCTCCAACACAATTGGTATCGCTTCGAGAGCCCACTTTCGGTAATGCGTGCTGAGCGGCCGATTCAGTACCGATAAAGACACACGCATTCTCGCAGAACGAACCAGAAAGCGCATCAAGCATGTTCCCAATGTTCTGGATCGGATTCAGTCAAAAAGATTGCACTCATCTGGCATGACAAACAAGATGAATTTCTCCTTGGGTTTGAGCTGTGCTCCATAGTCTGGTATGTTGTGCGACATCCAAGAGATTCTTTGGTAGTACCAACGATTGCCTGTCATCCTGACAGCTCACCAGCCTGCTTGTGGACAATCAGTCTTGGTGGTTTAAGATTGTTGTACCAGGCTGTTGGATGGAGGATTTGGAGACGGTGACGGGTTCTCGGTGCCTGGCGAAATATATACTCCAAGGCGTCAAAGACGACGTTACCTAGAGATACTTCACCTATCACTATCTCATCAAGTGATTCCGGACAAGTAGGCTCCCGACTGAGCCCTCGGGTAGACCCTCGGACAAGCGCTTGGGCGGGCAACGAGGCAACCGGCTGAAGTTGTTTTTACTATGTAGGCAACTTTGTACTAAGGGACCATTGCCTTTTCGTTGGTAATTTATTGGTGCTGGGCTGCCAGCCACGCGCGGCCTGGTACTAACTTCAGTGACGAGGTCTAAGCGAGGCAGCGTGAACTTTCTCTCGCTCTTTTCGAGTGGTTCCAGATCTGGGTTTTGTTCTCATACGCCAAACATCCGCCACTTCTAGCCCGAAACCTCATCGCCATTGCCTAAAATTCCCACGGCCAGCACTATTGAGAAAGCTGCGTTCTGTCATGGCTTCAGCGGATATTCTTTTGTGTTATGCAAAAGGGCGGTGATAATAACTCCCACAATATCACGGGCGACATGTGGAATTGCGCGGAGCATTATAGGACTTGCGGTTGCCCTAAATTGCAAGCCGATCCCGACATAGCTGGAAATTGGCGTGAGTTTTGCGTTATCCCCATTGAACATCTTCTTACAAAAGCTGTTGATAAGGACTGACACCTGTCTTGATATACCTGTAGTAGGTGACCATTTCACTTCTCTCCTCAATCGTTATAACCGCTGTTGTAAACCTCGGCTTCATTTTACTCTCATCTGTTTGGCCATCCACGGAAACGGACCTGTCAACCGCATCGACGCCCTGGTGCGTCCATGGTTGGGTACCTAACCAGCTCAACCATGTCTTCGACAAGCACGATGCCATCAAGGCTGCAAAAGTCTGTTACGATCTAGTCTAGCAGTCTGCCTGGGTGATCATCAGCAACTTTGTCACCTCCATCGCACTTCTCATTGCGGCGATCAAGAAACTCCACGTCGATAAGACTCTCAGCGTATACCACCTGGCTAGTGAGTGATGCTTAGTACCACCGCCCATGCATTCTTTGAGCATTTCTTACCTACCGTGCCTGGAATCACATGGAGGAATACAACCTTGGGCCCAGCAGCAGAAAATCCTCAGCAAGTGAGGAGGTCCTTGGGTCATGAAGACGGAAACGGCTTCTATAGAGACCACCTGCCATGGGATGGGCGCTGAGAACCGTGCTGAGTGAGACGCGTGCTGGACGGGCTAGTTCTTTATCTACACGCTTTGGATAGCAGCAGCAAGGCCTCACCTCACTAGTACGAGGCCCCGGGTTGTTATGCATTCTTCGTCCGGTAATAGATCAGGACGAAGATACATAATAGTAGGCTACTTCTTTATCATTTGGTCAAACACCTTTTACGTCTTCTTAGAAAATCTATCGGTGAGCCGAGTCCGAGCTATGTATGGGTTAAGTAAGCTACGCCCAAAGCTGGTCCGATAACAGAGGCGTTTCGACGGACTTGACTTGTCTACAAGAACAAGAACAACAATGTCTCCTCCCGAAAATCTATCCAGCTCGGAGACAACCAGAAGGCAGAAGACCGAGAGGAACTATGACAGATGTAGTCGGCGCTGCTAGATGTATATGACATTGCGGCCTACAGGCTGCCCAGCAAATTCGTTTGCCTGGATTTGGCTGTTAAGGTGTCCGCCTACATTTCTGCTTCTCGAGATGACCGTCTGTTCTACTTTCGTTTCGTGGGCACTCGATAGCCTGCAGGGACTGTGGCCGCTCGCTCCCACACGGATTCAAAGGAGAAGGAAGGAAGCCGAGGAGACCATGGGGATTTGATTTGGGCAAATTATTCCCGTTTTTTCTTCTCATCTTGCTTGTTACTTATGCAATTTACGGAGATTCCGTCAAAAGTAGGTTGTGACGAACCGTTACAAGCACAGGAGTATATCGCTGGGATCAGAACAACGGTAGTAATAGCCAAAAGGTATTGATAGGATGTGATAGCTATTGCTTGCTGAAGAGCCAGTATATAAAGTGGCCTGGTAAGGCCGTCTTTATATACCGGCCTTCATGGACCCGATATACCGGACCCGTGGACCCGAACCTTCGTTTCGGGTCCCCGGGGACCCGAGCTATAGACCCGGAGCTTCGGGTCATCCCTTCGGGTCCAACCTGATTGGTCTGTTGGTTCTATTTGGTTTAGCTTACATAGGTGATTCCTGATTGGATCGTAACATAGGTATGTATGTGTGTATGTGTGACTCTTTCGTAACCGTTATTTCCATTCTCAAGGGACGAGAAGCACCATTCCCACTGCACATATACATGCTTTTGATAGGTACACCGTACTGTTCATCTTGCAGAACGTTACAGTGAGACAGACCACTCAGAGCCGCGAGGCAGGAGAGAAAAGGGGAGGGGGGGGGGGCCTTGAGGCTTGGTTTCCGGTCGGTTCAAGTAGGACTGTAGGAGGCCATGTACCAACTTATGGCGCTGCTTTAGATTCAGAACGAAGGCAACCAAGAGACAAAGCCAGCTACCAGTCTACGATCTTGAGAAGAGAAGTTTAAACAGCAAAAAAGAAAGGACATTACATTAGAATGTAGAGAAAAAAGAAGAATTGCGAGTGAGAGTGAGCAATGAAAAAAGTCAAAAAAGAATCGATCCACCCAGGGGTCGAACCTGGAACCTCCTGATTCGTAGTCAGACGCTCTGCCATTGAGCCAGCGGACCTTGTACGATTGATATTGACACAACATTTTTATTTTCGTTATGTAGGTATACTGAGTCCCGTCTTTTTTCAGGTCAAATGTTCTTCGACCACTCACTCCTCAACACCATCTGGCATATCACGAATGCTAATAAAGCATTTTCACAAAGATATGCTACGGAAAGCGCTGTAAACAGAGTGGAATTCCTTTCATATTTGATCCCATCCTATTCGCTACTCGCATCTTAGCGTTGCAATCCCCATCACATCGTGTCGCATCGTCTTTCGTAGGCACGACTTGACACTACTACGTACGTCAGGTATCCCCTCCATGGTCCCGGGTCCATCGCGTCCATCGATCATAGATGAGGTGTCGACCCAGTCTCTATCAGGATTCCTCCGGAAAGTGACATCCACATTGGGAACCTGACTGTCATCCTTTCATCCCATCCCGTCTTCCATGGGCCGAGTGAAAAGCTCATGGCTGCTCAACCCACCCAAACACCCAACCACACATCAAACTAACAGTAAAACAAAACCATAAATGCGAAAAAGAGGAGAGATACGACAAAGACAATGAACTCCTGTATCGACACAAACACCGACATGAGAGAAACGAAACGGAAATCAAGCAAACAAGCCAGAAACGAAAATGTCCCATCGTACAAAACCGGCACAGCGAGCCTGGGCTTTCCACCACCCTCAACCTGACTCTGCCCTTTAGGGAGAGTTAGTCGGGCGGATTTGGCGAGTTGCCTGCCTGGCTGTCACCCCATAACATAATACCACAGCGCAAGAGCAACACGGTTGATCCCATTGCGGCTTTCCCCCTCTTCTCATTGACAGGGTTGAATAAGGCGAGACTCTGGGAAAGACTATAACAGCCTGACTCGGTGCTGGGTTTTCTCGCGATGGCTTTTTCAAACAAAACGCAGGTATAACGGAGCGGAGATATTCGCTTTTGCGGACAAAATATGAGCAGAGATATATCGCGTATTTCGTTATGCATAACTCCAGTGAAACCACCGATCGGGTGCGAGTCCATGTCGTCTCGCAGCTCAGTGGCTGGCTGTCCCGGCTTCTCCCATGTACCCCGCAAGCAAAAAAAAACCGTGTCGTGTTACGGTGCTCGACACGACTATGTGATGCATAGTGTTCCCCGGATGTCTCTTTTTTGAGCGGCCGCGGCGGTTTATCGACTTGTTATGCTGTATTTGTGCGTTGTGGAACCGTCGCCCAAGTCTTGGCAAATGCTTATTTGCTCGACAGCAGATGAATCCGAGTCGGAATTCCGTCCGACCGGTATGCAACCTTGTGAGAAACCGTCGACCGGTGAGGGAAAGGAAAACTTTCTGCACAGCTGAGCGGCATATGGCTTTGGCTAGCGTGCGGAAGCAGTGCGAGTATCGATCAGACACTCTGAGGGTTGAAGTGGGCGGGCTGTAAAACTATTAGTAAAAGCAATTACCAGACCAAACATTTGGTTAAACTTACAGGACTGTTGAGCATGTTGTTGCGACGGTGTCTACCCTTCTTGATGTGCGTCTTGAGAGCAGCTGAGTCAAGTGGCTTGAGCAGTTCGAAGCTGCACAGAAGCTCGGTAGAAACAGCCATGACAGCTCCCCAGTTGTCAAACTCGCCGCAGTACTGTTACCAAGTTAGTGAAATGCTACATCATACCTCAGAGGGGAGACATCGCTTACGTTAGGAGCACTGAAAATAGTGACAAGAACGCGATCCGTGTAAAACTCATAACCGTCTTCGACAACCATGTGCGCCCGGCAAACAAGGTCGAAATCGTGAGTAGCCAGGAAGTCCGAAATAACCTTCTTTCCGAAACAGTAACTGACACCTCTTTCGTTCGCCTCCCAGTCTTGATCCATGTCGGCTGGATCAGACCAGAGGAGATCGTTGAGCAGTCCGTAGTCGGGAACATCGGTGGGACGAGCAATGTTGCGGATATCGTCCATGTGACCAAGGGCAGGCGAGAGACCGCCGTGAACGCAGAAGATCTTACCAGCAACAATGGCAGCGATAGGGAGACAGTTGAAGGTGTCGACGAAAGTCTTCCAGATCTTGACATTGCACCTGCGCTTGCACTCATCGTAGAAACCGTAAACCCGGGTAACATTGGCGCATTCGTGGTTTCCGCGGAGGAGGAAGAAGTTCTCGGGGTACTTGAGCTTGTAGCACATCAGAAGCAGGATGGTCTCGAGAGACTGCTTTCCGCGATCAACGTAGTCGCCAAGGAACAAGTAGTTGGAGTGCGGAGGGAAACCGCACATCTCGAACATGCGAATCAGATCAGTGTACTGGCCGTGGACATCGCCGACAATCTTGACGGGCGCATCCAATTCCAGGAGGGCCGGCTGAGAAAGGAACAACTCCCGAGCGCGGTGGCAAATGGCCACAATCTCAGCATTCTTGAGGCAGACGCTCTTGGTGACCTTTCCAGCATATCCGGCATCCAACAGTCGCTTAATGAAATCATCGAGATCAATATCCTTGATGTCGCTCATGGCAACACCGGAAACCGCCTGCTCATTTTGAGGGTCCTGGTTGGGGGTGTCGTAGACCGGGTTGATGGTGTTCTCGCGCTTCACGAGAATAGACTGGCCGGGCTGTTGGTTGGGGTTGGCTCCGCCACCACCAGAGGGCGGTTGGTCGGAAATGTGGTCAACTTCTCCACTTTCCTGAGCCGCGCGGACATCGTGGCGACCTGTGGCAGCGCCGTGAACCGGCGACGGGGGAGGTTGGGGTTCACCGGTCGGGGACGCTAGTGTTGCGGTATCGAGCGAAGGTGAAGAGGGGGAAGATGGCGAGGGAGTGACAGGCGAAGGCGACATGTCTCGGCGGTAGCTTGACCGCGTGTTTACCGAAGGCCTTCCATTCTTTCCATTCAAAGCGTTCGTTTTCTCGGCGATTTCCTCGCTGGAGAGGATGGTTGAGTTCCGGGGGCTGTCAGACTTGCTTCCGCCGGGGATTTTGGAGCGGAGTCCGCGAAAAGAGCGCGACGAGTCCTTGGTGTCGGATTTGCTAAAGGACGGGTAGGACTTGAAGTCGTCATTCTTGGAGGATGCCCCCGCATCTTTGGAGGATGAGTTGCCCATGATTTCTCAGTGTCAGAACGTGGTGTTAGCTCTGGAAAGGAGAAAGTATAGGGGCTGGACGGTGTGCGCGTGTCAGGTTTGTGGTTCCGGCAGAGTCGCCTTTGAATGCCCACACAGCCTACCGCTGCACCCGTCTAGAATCGATGGAGTTGTTTTCGTGGGCGCCCCAGAGTACTAGGGAGGGTGATAGAGTCTATCGAGACAGGAAAGCAGATGGGCGGCGGTGGAAGAACAACGTCCTGATGATTTCTCCGTTTTTGTTGAGACTAGCGGGACTCGGAACGGGTGTGGTAGTCGTTGAGACGTGATTTTGGCTGTTGAGCCACAACTAGTCGCCCCAACTTGCGAACGGCCTCGGCGTTAGGATATATCGGGGGGGTCGTCCGCAATCGAATAGGATACGGAGGAGGGAGCGGAAGAGTCGGAAGGTCTGGGGACGATGATAGGGTTAGAGGATCAGCGTTGCATTTAATAGGAAGGCGTTGATGTCATACAAGCAAAGCGAGAGTGATGCGTAGGTGGACGGCGTGGAGGTTGGTAGGTAGGTAGGTAAACGAGGGCGCGGCGATGGAGGAAGAAAAATGAATGATGGAGTGATGATAGGGAGAAAGAGGGGAAACAATGAATGCGGGGGTGGGATGAAAGGGAAGGAAGGGAAAGGGGACTTTTTGTCGTAAGGAAACCGACGTACGAGGGACAGGAGACAAGGCCGAGCAACAGACTTGCCAGTAACCCAGTCTAAGAATCTGCCAAGACTGGACTGGAGGATCAGGATCGAATGGTAGACTTTTTAGGAATCGTCGCTATCGCTTTTGATTGTTGTGGTTGTTGGGAAAGCGGAACTTGGCGATGGGGAAGTCGGAATCGAGGCCGAGTCTCGCGACGACGTTTGTTGGTGTGGTCGGTCGTGTGGTTCGTGTGGTTTGTGTGTGGTCGGGGGTTGGAGTGCTGAATCGACCGAAGTGGGATCGAGTTGGCACAGCCTGGCTCGACCTGGCAGCGGATGCAGGCGAATGGCGAATTATAGACGACGGTGTGCCTGGGGCCCTGGATTCGCTGGGTCTGGGGGCGAACCTGGACTGCTTGGAGGAGTCTGGAGGAGATATGTACAACGTGTTCCGACTTGTGTTCCAATTTCCTAGACTAGAGCAGGTGAAGACGGCGACGGCGACGACGACGACGATGAGATGATGGCCGATTAAAGGTTTGACCCGAACGGATCAATGTTGGGTCAGAAACCTGCACGACTGACTCGGAGGCTGATTGGATGCCCTTCTTTTTCTGAGATTCCCGACAATGTGGAATGGGAGGAAGTGCAGACGGGAGAGCAGATGTGGAAGAGTGAAAGACTCGTCTTGAAAAAGACTGTATGACGATAGCGGGTCGGCGGAGAACGAGGATCAGCGGCAGATGCTGGACAGCGCTAGACGTGTAATGTATTGTAATATGGGCGTATGTACGTATCGGGGACGGGTGACCTCTAGGCCTGTAGGTACCTGGAGGTGTCTCTTTTTAGGGTTATAGGTTATAGGGATGGTAGAGAATGAATAAAGTGGGATGGGATTCTTCTCTCTGTCTTTTTTTTTCTGTTCCTCCGAAAAGCAATTGGTTTGCTATGGCATAACCTTCCCAGAGAAGGTAGTGTACAGTTATATCCAAAAGTGGAAAGGGTGAAAGTGAAAGGGTTGTCACGTTGTCCGTTCTGTCAGGTACGCCCGCAGCAGAGTTGCAGTCAGCGGGTGCCCCGCTGGTAGCTGACAGGAACAATGACTGCACAAAAGTCCGTCGGAGGGTGGCCAGACCTTTTCAAGAAACGACCGGCTAGCCTATCCACAAATGTTTCAATGCCGAGAGTGAAACAAGCCTCAACCAGAGATCAAAAGTCCACAATGAATTACTTTGGGATAGGGATCCAGGACGTGATGTTGACATGAGAGGCTGAAGACGGGAGGCACAAAGAGCACGTGCTTCGTTGCTTTGCCGTGGACGCGGAGTGCATTGCAGTCAATGCCTGCAGTGCCCTGTCGCTGGTGGTCACGGGCGGGAAGTCGAGTGCGAGACTGCCCTTTTGGTGAAGAGCCAGGGAGCCCAATGGTGGATGCGCGTGGAGGAGGAAGTGGGGCAAACCTCTTAGAGTGTTCAATCTGGATGTTCCGTCGTGAAGATTTGTGAAAGTTGTGAAAGTGTTTGGAATTGAAGTTCCAGTTCCGCGGACACAGACTTGGCAGACACGATGGGAATTCTCCAGATCTCATGCAATGGTGATACGAAGCCGACAAGAAGACAAACGAGTTTCCCTTGAGGCTCTCCGTCTGTGCCAGTTGTGCACGGATACCGCTGAAACATATCATATTCGTGGTTGATAACAGTTTGTAACTGTGACGTGAACGCAACCCGTTTCTTTGTTTCCTCTTTCAATTCCAATTATAGTTATTGTTTCTTTCCCTCTTACCTCTAATCGACCGAGATGCAAGTTTTGAGTCAGGGAGTGCTGTACATAGTCACGGAGTCAGGCCCAGGGGGAGTCAGAGAGATTGTTACAGGAGCCTAGTGCCCGCCGGGCTGCCGGGGGCACCGGGACACGCTCGCCGGTAGGATCGCGGTGCCTAACCGCGGGGCCCTATGATGGTTGGGCTCTTTGTCGTCGTCGCGAATGTGAAAATGCGGATTCTTGGTTCATGCGTGTGATATTGGTCGCGAAAGTAATTTGCCAATGTTGATACGAATGCTTGATGCTACGGAGACACCAAGAATTGCCCAGACGGGAATGTCCGGTTTTTGATTTAGGACGAGTCTGGAATATTACACCCAGTAACATGTTCACGAGATTCCTTGGTGTATCATTGTTTTTCGTGGGGGAATACCAGGGAAAGGGAAGACGGAGGTCAGGCCGATTTGCTCGAGGTTAGAAGGTCGGGTGATTGTCTCACTTTGTGCCTGTGAATGTGATAGCGGAACGGTGCCGGTGCCGGTGCCGCTGCCGCCGCTACGGCTGGAGCTCTGCGATGCGACCGTACCTTTTCGATTTGCGGCATCTGATTCAGAAAAACCTTGGGCTCGACGTTCCAGCCCATCGTGGTCACAGCCCAGTGACCAGACAGGAAAGGTCGACGAAGCTCGCTTTAACAACCCAACGGTGGAGTTCCATGGAAACAAATTATAAGTGGAACCAGTTCTCGTCCAGAAGCGAAAGACAACAAGACAGGACAATCACACTGCCGCTTGCGTTCGGCTGGAATTCCCTGGGTCGAGACAAAGTTCCTGGCAGTCCACATGACCACCTTGGCGGTGAAAGCGACCAGGGCTGGCCATTCTAGCTTCTCCAGAGGTAGGAAGGAAGACGTGGTCACTCGGCACGTCAAGGTTTTCCATGCGTTTTCCTATTTTGGGCAAAGGTTGAGGCCATTGAGAGAAAACGTGTTTACTTTGAGTGGACATGGGTTTGCGACGTGGTGGGTATGTATCGCAACAATTTTTTTCGTTTTCATTCTCTCATCTCCGCCGGTGTGGTTGATTTCTCGGTAGTCGGTACCTGAACGGCCGATCCAAATTTGAGGAGTCTGGCGGTGGGTGCTTTGCTGTACGTGCTGCCTTAGTTGACGGGCCAGAGCAGTCCGTAACGTGGCTCCTCAGGTTAATGCCCATGTTTCGGGCGACGATAGCTTCTTCTGTGGAGGTTGGCTCGCTGGGTAGTTTGCCGAGCTGGCCGACGACGAGTCGATGACAAGGTTTTTTACACGAACAATAAGATAAGGAACGGCCACGCCGCAAAGGCGGGAGTCAGACATGCATGAAAAGGACATCTCGTGAGTAAACAGACTGACATGTGTTTTGTTGTTGACGGTCTGTTGTGATATGCAAGACACGTCCGACAGCGGAGTGTCTCACATGGGTGAGGAACCCCAACCCCTTCGGAGTTCGGACAACAGCCGGGACACGGAAGAGACGGAGACGGACTTTTGGATCGGCGTCCAAGTGACACACCGGAAGCCGACACGGAACGGCCATGACTGGAAAGTGGGACCCAGCGAAACTATAGCCACGCGATTCGGCCGAGCGAGCTGGCAACGGCGCCGAGGTTTCCCACGTTTCCACCTCCACCTTGGCCGACACGCCGATAGACAGGGGGTGGCGATCCGAATCCGATATGGTTGAAGATTTGCGGTGCCATTGACGAGTCGGACGTCGGCAGACGACGGAGGAGGGAAACATTGAAATCCAGAAAACATTTCCCGCCGCGTCAGATGGTGGGGCTCGGCCGGTAAAATACGGGAATATGTACGTACACTTTACGGAGCACCAGCTCTAAATATAGTGCTGCTGCGCCCCCAAGGCCCCAACCACCAAGAAGCTTCGCTGCCTTACGAACTCCATAACTCAGCCTTCCCGTTATCCCCAAGTTGAAGACACTCATCCGTTGCCCCTGGTGAGCAGACTTAACGGTGGCTTGGAAAGGAAGCTATGGCCGCCTTGGCCGCGGACTTGGTCAGGCTTGGGAGTTGGAAAGGCCCAGACTGCCAGAGCGCGGCTTTGTGTCTGGATCACACGAGACGGGCGGGCAAGACGGGCTGACGTATGCGTCGTGCGAATGGATGAAAGAGATGGGTCGGATGGGTGGTTATCGTCCCGTCCCGTCACAAATGCTAGATACTGCACAAGGAACAACTCAACCATACAACTACCAACGACAGTGGTGAGAATGTGATGGGTGCTGAGGCGGGGTCAACGACGACGACAAGGCCAACCACAGGCCGGGATACTGACGTCTTGACCCAGCATCTTGGGTGCCTGATGGGGTTGATAAACCTGAAACTTCAAAACGATCAAAATATCAAACAGGTCTTGACCAGCCCTGCCCAGCCCCTCGCTTCGACGTTGACGACGTACGTATGTCCACCATTCGACTCAAAGGCCACAAGTTACTCCACACTGTTGCCAAAAACGGTTCGATGCTCTGCTCTGAAGGATCACGAACATGTTGACTTTGGTGAAAGGAAAACACCCTGTCGGCCGTCACATTTTTGCTTCTTGTGTTCTGTGCAAAGCTTTTCCATCCTATTGGGAGGCCGTTCAAGGTATCACGGTATCATTGCGGCTGTTACTACAGTGTTCCTGGAATACAAGTCAAACAGGTGGAGGGGCGGGGTAATTGCCAAGGCCAAAAGCGTTCACCACTGCACTATCAAAGCTACCTCACCTTGTCCCCTTATTGTGGTCTTGTGAATCCGCGGAATAAAACCTGATACGTTGACGACGCGTCAGTAAATCATCAGGGACGGTGGCTGCTCAAGACACATTCGTAATAACAGTGCGATTAATGGCTTTGACGAGGCAGCTTTCAATCTCGCACGGCCCGGGAACTGTGAGCGACACAGGTTCAACTTGTTACTGCGCCACCAGCGGCCGACACAGCCCAGTTGCTTGGTGCCCACAATTGCCCACCAGCTGAAGATCCTTCCAGCTTTCCTGTGACCTGCTGCTGTCAGCACCCGACTGACAAACAAACCCGAAAGCATATTTGATGTTTTGATCGCCCTTCTTTTGCTTTGGACTGTTCTCTTCTCTCATCGTCTTCCTGTGTATCCACGATTTGCTCTCAAATATCTCAACTCGAGTCAATATCAACAACACAACATTACACGGTCTGGAACACAATCACTAAAAACACCTCGCCAACAGCCTAGCGCACGACACCTAACCCACCGCGTTTCCCCTCCCCCGCACGACCTGAATAAATACCTCCCTTATCAGCCGTACAACGTCACAACCATCCCACGATCCGAACACAGCTACAACTAAGTCGCCGACGGACCGATAACAACAACAAAATGGGTGTCGGTCGCGTAGTCTGTGTGGCCCTGCCATTCCTGCTCACAGTAGCATCGCTTATAGCCCTCCTAGTAGGAGGTCTAGCAGGCGTCGCCGACAAGTCACTCTACATGTTCGACGTCAACCTTTCCAACTTCTCCATCTCGCTCGCCGACGCCAGCAATCTTCTCAACCTAAACGAGTCCGCCATCCGCGACGCCGGCGTCCAGCAGATCTTTGGCCGCGAAGACGGAGGCATCACCAACCTGACGGCGCCCCTCCTCGGCTTCTACGACGTCTACCAGATCTCCCTCTGGGGCTACTGCTACACGGCCCACAACGGCACGCACGAGTGCACCAAGGCCAAGTTCAACTGGGCCCAGGACGCGCTGAACGGCACCCAGCATGACATCAACTCTCTGCTTACCCTCACGGGCCAGAACATCACCTTGCCCAAGGAGGTCGACGACGCCTTCAAGACCTATGTCAAGGCGAGCAAGTGGGCCCAGATCGTCTTCCTCATCGCCCTCGTCTCGCTAGTCGGCGAAATCGTCTTCGGCATCTTCGCCAACTGCTCGCGCGTCGTTTCTTGTCTTACCTGGCTGATCGCCGGCATTGCCGCTGTCGCCGTCTGCGGCTTTGCCGCCCTGGCGACCGGTATCTCCGTCATCGTCGTCGGTGCCGTCGAGACTGTTGCCGGCAAATACAGCGCCGAAGGCGAGTTCAACAAGCGGTTCATGGTGGCGATTTGGGTCGCTGCTGCTTTCGCTTTGGCGTCCGCCTTCTTCTGGATGTTCACTATCTGCTGCTGCGCGCCAAAGACTGGTGGGTCGAGGAGGAGCAGCAGGAGGTCTGTTGGCATGGAGAACGAGAAGCTTATTGGCAGCCCGTATCAGCCGGTTGGTGGGTTCCATGGTGCCAATGGCAATAGCCAGGGCTTTGGTGGTGGGTATCCTAGCCAGCAGCAGCAGTATGCTAAACGCGATACAACTATGGCTTATGAGCCTTATTCCCACCAGAGGGTTTAAGGGGGTGAGGATGAAGGGTGGGGGGATGATCGAAGGGCACTTTGGGTGCGATTATGACTCTCATAGTGAGCGAAATTCTTTGCTCGCTTTATGACTTGGGGATATCTTTTATGGGTGCATTTCGCGGCGTTTATTTTGGGAAAAGTGGAAGAAGAACGGATTATGGATATACAGGACAGCTGCTGTTTGTGTGCCCAAGGTGGATGATACCTATTTTCTTTATCGTCATCCTATAGCCAGAAACGGAAACATCGTTATCTCGTACAACAGCCTCCTTTCTAGTGAAACCTGAAAACTGACCGTCCTCAAGCCTCTTCCTGCCCAACTCAAAATCTCCCCACACGCACATATTATGTCCGGTACCACCTCACCTGTCCAACAGACATACGCCCTGCATAACTCAGATCCAACATGTGAGCCAAAGTACCTACGTTTCCACGGCCTTTCCCCATTCGGTTTGCAGCGGGATATGCTTGGCATGAAACGCCTTCACGGATGTTTTGCTCCGCCAGTCAAATAGTGAGGGCTGCGCGAAAGAAGAAGAAAACAAGTAGGAAAAGGTGTTGAACGGAGGCTGGCTTTGAGGCCTCCGTTTAAGTACTCACCGTGTGTAACATACTCGAGCGCGGCTGCGGCGGGTGTAGTGTGTTCTGTGAGCAGGATTACGATGCTGGTAGAAAGAACTATTTGCGAAAAGACAAGAAAATTGTTTACAAGTGCTCAGGGGAAAAGGCATTGACATCCAGAAGCCCGATTACGGAAGTGCAAAGGGTTAGGGTTGAAGCGCACATAAAAAATGGAGTCACTCGTTTCACTTGGGAATTTCCTCACCCGAGGGGTGGATTGCGACTGCTGTGATACTTGCAGACAGAACTCCAACAATGGATACCTAGTTCAGTCGGGACTATTCGCATTGAGAAATACCCAGCATACCACCCGGACACTCGAGTCCAACACAGCCCAATATGGCTCAACACGTGCGTCAACACTGTGTTTTGCGTAAATGCAATTCATCAACGGAACTCACTTCACCCTCATTTTCACACATTCTTTGCTCTCAGTTCACTCACTAACACTCCCCACAGACAGACCTCACAAAGCTTCCCACCAAGCTCCAACACAACTTCGTCCTAAACCCCATCACAGCCCTCGCCTTCTACTTCTACCCCTCCCCCGATTCACCACGCGTCTTCGTCCTCGCAGCCGAAGACACCTGGCTGAAAATCTACGACGTCGCCACCTCCCGTCTGGTATCGCAGATCAAAGTCTTTTACTCGCAGCCTATTCACGGTCTTTACGTTTCCCCCCTATTACCTCCTTTATCTTCATCATCCGCATCAGCGTCAGCAGCAGGAGAGGATGATGATGAACCGCGGGTGCTGATTTGGGGCGCCAACTCTGTTGCTGTCATTCCTCAGTCTACTGTTGACAAGTTGGTGAGAGGGGGGGAGAGCAGTGATGTGGATTTAGTAAAAGTGAAAGAGCAGAAGGCGGCGGATTGGATTTATGATGGGATTTTGTTTCGTCGGGGGTCTAATGGTAAGGCGGGAGTGCAAGGAGCGTTGGTGACGGCTCATAATGAGGTTGTGCCTCTTTCTATCGAGTCACAGATGATTACCTTTGGTCCGCTCACCTCGCCGTCACGACCGATTCTGTACTCGGCGAATCTCTGTTTGTTGGATGACGAGAACGCGATTCTGGTGGCGGGAGGTACCGTGTTTGGCGAGATTGTCGTCTGGAAGTATTACCTTGATGGGAGAGGGGAGGCAAAGAAGTTCTACGAAGTCCTCTACGTCTTTACCGGCCATGAGGGGTCCATCTTCGGGGTATCCATCTCTCCCGAGATTTACCTTTCTAGCGGAGGCGGCGGCGAGAAGATCAGACTGCTAGCCAGCTGCAGCGATGATCGGACGGTGCGGATATGGGATATTACCGACTCGCCGAAGGAGCTTCTTACTTCTGCTGCTGCCACCACGAATGGTTGTTGCTCTAGCGAGAATGATCACTCCAAGAAGGCCTTGGCAGAAGCGAGAGAGACCGGCTTCGGCGGCACCAACAACTCGGAAGTCAAACTCGAAAACCAAAACGACAAGGCGAGATGTCTGGCTGTGGCTATGGGTCACGTATCGAGGATTTGGCAGGTGCGGTTCACCGGGAGGACGCAGCATGGAGATGGAAGTCCGATTGAGGTCCACTCGTTTGGTGAGGACGCTACGAGGCAGAGGTGGGATTTAACACTGGATCAGGCGAAGTGGAAGGAGGCGTTGGAGAGAGGGTACGGTGGTGAACAAGACACTGCTGGGTCTTTCGGCACGCTGAAGAATTGCGGTATTGTGAGTTGTCACAATGGCAAGAATATGTGGTCGACGGCTGTGTCAGGAGGGGATGGGCTGCCGACGTTGATTGCGACGGGAGGAGCGGATGGGAAGATAACCATGGCTGGGGATCAAGCGGTTGTTAAGGGGGCGGAAACGTACGGGGATATTGATGTCACGCTTACGGTGGAGGATGTTATGAAGGTTGCTGAGGGGGTTGAGGAGGACTCTACCGCCCCTGTGGAAGGGCAAAAGAAGAACACGACGAAGAATGGGTTCCAGCGGTATGCGTTTCTGTCTGAGAACACGCTTCTCGCTACGACATCTTCGGGTAGGCTCTTGCACGGAACAGTAGGCGAGGGTCTGACATGGAAGAATGTCCATCTTTCGGAGACTGTTCTTGCCGACCTCAAATCTTACTACGTCGTCAAGAGCCCGGTAGAGGGGACCGCAATTCTCGGCAGCTCCAGCGGCAAGGTCTACCTTTTCCGTGAAGATGGTTACGAGATCAAGGAACTACACACCTTCCCCGGCAAGATCTCCGACATCCTCCTCATCGAAGGCGCCCAAGAAACCCTCCACCAAGACCAACCCGGCGCCTGGACAGTAATCATCACCGTCCTCGGCCTCGACCACGCTCTCCTCATGACCTTCGACCCCTCCACCTCCTCCGTCACCGTCGACCCGCGCAAGATCCACCTCTCCAGCGACGACGTCAGCCCCTTCATCGCCACAGCCGCGGCCTTCTGCGGCTCCAAACTCATCCTCGGCTCGCGCGTCGGCGCTGTGGCCGTTTACAAATCCACCTCCGACGACGCTTACACCCTCGATTACTCCCGCAAAGACGCGCGCACTAAAGACGCAGTCACTTGCATCGTTCCGCTACCGGGTAGTTCGACCTCTTTTCTGACAGGCTGTCGCGATGGTCGGTATAGGATATACACCCTCACCTCTACCCCTTCTGACTCAACCACGCTGCACCTTCAGCACGAAATATCCCCTCCCCTCGGTATGATCGAAGGTGCCCGCTTTACCAAGACGAGCAGCACAGGCATCGACCTCATTATCCACGGCTTCCGCGGCAAGAACTTTGTCGTCTGGAGCGAGTCCACCCGCCAAGAGCTCACAACCGTCGAATGCGGCGGCGGTCACCGGGCTTTTGACGTCGTTTTTCCTTCGTCTGGCCACTCTGCCGCCGGCCCATTGCGGTTTGTATTCACCAAAGCCTCCGCTTTGCGGTTCTACAGCCAATCCTCGCCTCCGCTGCGCACCCTGAAGGAAGGCGGACACGGAAGGGAGTTAAGAGCTGTTGCTGCTTCTTACTCCTCACCAGAGGGAGGACAAGTGGGGAGGTACTTGGCTACTGCGGCGGAAGATACGACTATTCGACTGTGGCAGTACCGGGACTCGGACTCCCCTGCTGAGAAGCAGAAGAAGAAGGAAATAACAGAAAGGGGGTTCAAACCGCTGGCGATACTGGAGAAGCACAGTGCTGGTATCCAAGCTATGAAGTGGTTTGGCGAGTCGCATTTGTTGAGTAGTGCGGGTAACGAGGAGTTTTTCGTGTGGAGGATCACCAGACTCGAATCAGACTACGAGGCGTTGGCGGTGGTTTGCGAGAGTAAATACCCGGATCGGTCAGCGGATGGGGATTTGCGGATTGTCGACTTTGATGTCCAGCGTTACGTGACAAGAGAAGGGGAAGTGGAAGGGGATGGGGGGGAGAATAATATGTTGATCTCCCTGGCACTAAGTAACTCCACGCTCAAGAGCTACCTCTACTCGACTGAGACTCAACAGTGGACGTTATTAGCTGAAGGCCGATACACGGGTGCTTGTCTGACGCAGATTAGGCACTTGCGCGTCGCTGGCGGAGATATCCAGGTCCTAACGGCATCGACAGACGGTCACATGGCAGTTTGGTCGTCTGCTGCTGCTGCTGTTTCTTCTATTAAGACCGAGATCGAGAAGGCGGAATACCGGATGGTTGCCCTAGCCAAGGTCCATCAGAGCAGCATTAAGGGCCTTGACCTCTCTTCATCACGCTCTTCGTCATCGGGTCAGAGCTGGTTGGTCATTACAGGCGGTGATGACAATGCCGTCCACTTCACCAACCTTCAGTATTCTTCTGCCGATAAGTCATACAAGGTGTTGAGCAGGTCGAGAGTCAAAGACGCGCATGCCGCTGGTGTTACCGGGATTTGTACCGTTAGAGAGGACGGTGAAGCGGTGGAGGTGGCTAGTATCAGCAATGACCAGCGAGTGAAGCTTTGGCGGGCGGTATGGAAGGAGGGAAGCGAAGAGCCGGTCAAGGTGACGCTGTTGGATAACCAGTATAGCTCGGTGGCGGATGCTGGGGATGTGGAAGTGATTAAGCAGGGGAGGTTGATGGTTGGTGGAGTGGGGATGGAGGTTTGGGATTTTGGTGGTTAGAATACGTGAGCAGGTTTAGATAAAAGCGTGGTTAGAGGATTTATGTTGACAAGCAATGTTGCAAAGCACTTGAATCTAAAGCCAGGCTGAAGTCTCTTCTGCGTTTCGTTGTGTTGTCATCTCTGCTCGAGATGATGCGGTCGACTTATACGCTGAAGCGCTAACAGCAAAATCGGCTGTGCGGGGCCCATTTCCACCACGCATGATTTTCGCAGTGTAAAAGAAGATCACCAAAAATTGTCAGAAAAGGGATAATGAGTAATACAAAGAGCTTGCCAGAATTAGTTCCCATTTCCTCAAGTTGGACATTTGGAAGTTAAAGATAAAGTTAACGGACCGCTGAAGTGATGTGCCTTCAGGGCAATTCGCAATCGTTGAAGGACCCACATTGAGCACCATCATCCAATCAAAAACCGATAAACAAATTCCTCAAAATCCGGGGTTTGCGCACGGCCCACTCTGCTTTTGCGGGCCGGCGGGCTGGGCGTCCGTCCGGCATTTTTGAGCTCCATACCGGTCGTCCACCTTTCGCAGTCCCGCGAACCCGCCTGCCCGCCTAGCCGGCTCCCGCTCCGTCCACTCACTTCGATTCGATCGACCGAGTGTGGTGTCCGTCGTCGTCCCCAACCACCACCGCTCTACCAAAACACCACACCACACAACAACCACCGACCATGAACCGTCAGGTGGTTACCTCTACCCTCGGCGGCGGCCGGCGGGGTGTCGCGCTCGTCGACTGCTGCACCCGCGCCAGCATCCTCAACACCAACACCACCCAGCGTCCCTTCTCCACCACCACCGTCCGATGCGCCGAAGACGATAAGCCCAGCGCCAACAAGTCCGCCGCCGCCCCCGTCAGCGCCAGCCGCCAAAAGTCCGAAGCCGCCGTCGGCAAGCTCGCCCAGCTTCGCGGATCCTTCACGTCTCTGAGCAACGACAACTCCTTCCACAAGGCTCCTCCCGCCGGTGGTGCTGGTGGTGGTGCCCGCGACGCCCGCCGTCTCGCCGCCGCCGCCCCCATTGGCAACAAGGGCGCTAAGGATGCCGTCGCTCCCCTCGGTGCTGGTGCTGGTGCTTCTGGCGCGCCCAAGGTCATCA
>RAOC01000470.1:0-19891 GCA_009804845.1 Neurospora sp. FGSC 26637
GCGGCGGCGAGTGCCCTCATGGCCCTCACCGTTGGCACCCTCGGCCTTCTCGTTCGACTCGGGCTTGCGAGCGAGCTGGACGGAGACCTTGCGCTCGAGGATCTCCTTGCCGGAAAGCTCAGCGATGGCACGCTCAGCCTCGCTGGGGGTAGAGAGGTCGACGAAGGCATAGCCGACAGGGCGGTCGGTGCGAGGGTTCTTGGGAATGGAAACAGACTCACTACACGCAACGAACGAAGCTGGTTAGTAACGGACGAGCACACGTAACACGAGACCAAGAAAACCGAATGTCAACCCCACCCTACGGCCATGCCAGCGGCCCACTCTCACAGCCAGAGGAGCGAGGTGGATGACGTGACGTCAAGGGACGAAAGGGGCTAAACCAGGATAACACCATGGAAACGGGAAGAGGAATGAAGCTTGTGGCGTGCAACTGCTTCCAGCCGCGCAAATACAATCCGAACAAGGCGGGGAAGCGGGATGCAGGGAAACAATGCAAAGGCGGTGAGAGAACAAGGGCAGGCAGCGACAAAGGGAAAAGGGTAGGCGGGACGAGCCAAACTTACACAAGGTAGCCCTTGAAGAATTCTTTCAACTCCCCCTCCGTTGTCGCATAGGCAAGGTTGCCGATGTAGAGGCGGCGACCTTCGGCGGCGCTGGCAAGGACAGCGTCGTTGGCGGCGGGTTTCTCGTCAGCGGACTTGTTGCCAGTCAGAGAGGTGTTGGCCAGAGCATTGGTAACGTCGTTGACGGCGGCGGCAGCAGCGTCAGTGATTTTCTCCACGACAGCAGACATGGTGATTGATTGTGATGTCGAAAGTTGACTTGGATGGAGTAGGTGATCCACAAGAGGTGACGTGAGCGTTGGACTCGTTCGGATAGGGAGATGAGCGCCTGGGGTGTTGTAAGGACGTTCACGGACGAGAAAGGTTGAACTCTGGGTCTGAGGGGGAGTCAGAAGGGTAGCTTGGTGCCCTAGATAGCTTGAGGGGGGTTTTGGTTGAAGGTGGGTTGAGCGGACTTCAGATTGCTTGAATGGTTGACGGGAAGAAGAGAGGAAGAGAAAGGAAAGGATCAGGTGTTGGTGAGTCGGCGCGCTCCAAATTTCAAATATTTTTTGCTACCGTTCGGGGAATTAAGCGAAAGGCTGCGTGGCGGCTTTGGCCCAGGGTACGTCCGGTACGTCCCCATAGTACCTGCCCTACACCTGGACGCAAGGCAGGTTTCCAGCTTCCAGTTGTCACTTTACGCTTCCAAATCGCTGAAGTGGACAACGGACGAGTGCCAACTGGGGTAGGCAGCATGTACCAGCCTGGCCAGTGTGGGCAGGTGCAAGTCAGCGCACTTGCCCCCCAGGGTTTTTGGACAGCCAAACTCCGGGCTTCCAGGCTCAGTCCGTCCGCTCGGGCGTCGATTTTATGTACGACCCCTCCGAACGCACCTTCACTGAACAGAAGGCCACAGTTACAGCCGCCCGGACTGAGGTGCAGCAGCAACGGACCCGACCTCAACAAGCGTCAAGCGCTGCCCGCTGAAATGAGGGGAGGCGCGGACATGAACCACTGAACATTTCGCAAGTGGCAACGACTCAGGGATACGCCATCATCGTCGTAGCTCTGCCAAACGCAGTCCGCTTGTCCTGCCATTTGGGATCCACAGAAGGGGAAAGGAGCGTGGAGAAGCTCAGGCATCAGGGAAGCACAGTGCGGCGCAGTTAATGCGATGTGATGGGAGATGGGAGCGCCGCGGTTGTAGGGTTGGTGAGTCTATCAACTTGAACTTACCTACAACTCGTGAGAAAGACCGATGTAGCGTCCTGTCTTGGAAGTGTTGTGTCTTGGCTTGACGGACTCGGAGTCTTTGATGAGGCTTTGTGCTACTAGTACTATTGTCCCGTCGTTGATAACGGCGCGTTCCGAGTCGATCTTTCCGGGGAATGTTACCGGGCTGCTGCGAGGGCTCTGAGTTGTCAAAGAAGGGAAGAACGAACGAGGTGGGTTGAGGAACAATTCCTGCTTTCTTTTATAGCTGAGAAACTGCCCGTTCTTTCCCTCCACAGGTCTCTGAGGGATGATATGCATGTTACAATAGCAAGGCCATCTGCATCGGATCGCTGCTTGAGAAAGGGAAGATGGCTTTCCATCTCAAGTGACATGTGCCATTCACTACGACCTTTACAGATATCCTTTCAAGTTCTGCAGAAGAAGTGACTCGCGCTCCATCGTACGTTAAAGATGAAACCGGGTGAGCGTTTGAGAATGTGACCGACTATTGAACCAGATCGAAATGTCTATACAATCGATATAGGATAAACTGGCATACACTTCACCTGGGCGAGGCTATGAGATGGCCTTGCTCCTGACACTGACTCTTGGAACTATCGTAGTGACATATCGGGCCACAGTTCCCGGCCAGTTGCAGAACGTACTGTATCTTTGCACGCTCTTTCACTCAGCCTGACTCTGGTCATGGTTAGAAAGTGAGTAAAATCCGATGTTAACTCGGCTCTTTCGCATGGTGAGATGGTTGCTGGCGGTGATGTATAAAATACTCTAGTCCCATATCACCGTGTGCGATACTGTGTATGTTTCCACTGCAGCCCCCCGCCATTAACTTTCAACTCCACCTGAGCTTCTTGCCTTTCAGGGATTGAAGCTGTTGTCGTTCGGCGAGAGACAGACGGGCGGCACTCAGCCGCACAAAAAACGTTGCGCATGCATTCTCATTGGCCCCTTGAAATAGGAGAAGCAAGTGATATGTGTGATCCAATCGATAGGTTTTTGACGACGGTGAGGTATGAAACAGTGTCGAGATGGCTCGCCCGGATTATGACACGCTTCGGCGTCGAAAGTGGCTCCCACTTGGTTGCGGAATGACGTGGATGTGGCATCCGCTTTCTAGACGCTTCCAGGTTCCTAGCGGAGGCTTTCAAGTTGTGCTCCACTGTCAAAAACGGGTTGGAGCCGTGCCCCAAAACATCATCACGATCCTCCACCATGGAGGGGGCCGAGGGGTCTTTCAAGTTGTGAACAGGAAAAAAGGGGGTAGTCTTGGCCATACCGACAGACAGACTAAGGTACTGTATGTACCAACCCAAGGTGTCGGGTTAAGTATGCTGGTATTTCCCCTCATCCGCACAGGTCTACTTGTCCGGGGTTCATTCATGCGTTGCACGGCTTGGGTGCGGAGGCTTGAAGTCGTCCCCAGGCTGTCTACACTAGGCTTTCGCTTGCAAAAGGCAGGACCCCTAAATCACGATGCAGGACAAGGGAATTGAGCGGTTCACCGCCTATGCATCTATGAATGTTACGTTAACTAGGCTTTCCAAAACGCGTGGATGGGGATGGCAAAGCAAGCATCACGAATAAGGAAGCTGATGTTGTTGCAAGGGCAGGTGGTCGGTTGGTCGGTGAAAGCTGCTGCTATCTCGAGGTTTGAAACAGGCCGAAACTGGCATTCCGTGCTAACGTGAAAGGCCTGGCCCGCGCTCCGTCCCCGTGCCATTCAACTGACCTCGCATTCCATCAGAGCCAAATCAACTGGCGAAAACTATCACTTGCACCACTTCCCGTCCTTCGTGGTGTGCTAAGGTATGTCCGGACCAGTGTCCTTCCCTTCCCCGCGCCGGGCGCTCCGGGCTTTGGTGGGGGCCGAGATCGGGGCGCCACCTGTGGGCTCCGATAGCCTGCTGTGAAATGTTTGTGCTTGATACAGCGATGGCCTTCCCGCCCCACTATTAACTACAGCTCTTTGCCCATCAACCCAGACGTCCAGTCAGTTCGCGAGAGATTGCCAACTTACGCAAAGAAAAGACTTTTATCTATCCGAGGGCGCCCCAGCTTCACGGGTGACGTACCCAGTGATCCGAATCGAGGCAGTCAGTTGCGCACGGGTGGTTCAAGACGATCCGCGGGCCCGTGCAGTGAGGAGAGAGCCCAGACCTCGAGTGCCTTTTTATCGGCCTTTTTTGGAGAGCTCGTTACCCGTCCATACCCGTGATTTTCCATCTTCAACACCTCGAGCCTCAAAATTTTCCCAAGGATTGCCTGCAATTCGCAATCCTTCAGGTACATACCGGGGATTGGACGTTTGCAACCCTCCCGGTTCTGCCTACCTGAACTCAAATAGCACCCGTCTTTGGGTGGTGAACTTCCCCATATTAGTCATACCTGGACAGGTTGTACCTCGGATATTTAGTACCGACACCAGGTGGTTGGCTGCGAGGTAGATCTGTTAGAACTCAACAAGTTCACTTCAACCATACATCCTGGCCAACAGCCTAGAACACTTACTGGCACAACCCAGGAATCACTCACATTAGAGAGAAGATCATGGGGGAATCCGTGGAAGCCGCTTCGGTTGCTAAGCCGGCCACCATAGAGGGGAGAAATATCATCATCCTCTATGGGTCTGAAACGGGAAATGGAGAGGAAATCGCCATGGAGCTAGCCAAAATGGCTGAAAGATTACACTTCAATACTGTTGTTGATGAGATGGATGCCTTCAAGTTGGTGCGTTTCACTGTGTGTGCTCATCAATGTATTGTACATGCTGATTTTCTTCTTGCCAGACGGACTTGTTGCGCTACTCTTTGGCCATCTTTGTCACCTCCACTACCGGTCAAGGTGATATGCCAAAGAACACAACCACGTTCTGGAAAAACCTTAGACGCACAAAGCTCAACAATACCAACTGCCTTGCACCTGTAAAGTTCACCATCTTTGGACTTGGTGATAGCTCCTACCCAAAGTAAGATTACACCTGTTATCTCTGGACACTCGGATTGAAATAGCATCAGTCATGACATTAAACCACCATAGGACCAGAAACTGACTTCTCTCGTTCTTAAAGGTTCAACTGGGCAGCGCGGAAGCTTCGTGTGCGGCTATTGCAACTTGGGGCTTCCGAATTTTTCAAACCTGGGGAGGCTGACGAGAGACATGAAAATGGGTGAGTGAAATTCACATGGCACTTCTATGATCTGCCACAAGTAATTGTTTCTTTTAGCTAACACAAGCCCTAAAAACAGACTCGACAGCATCTATCTACCCTGGTACCAGGAGTTGAAAGAGTCACTGTTATCACAGTTCCCTCTTCCAGAAGGCATGGAGCCCATGCCAGACGACGCTCAACTTCCACCAAAGTACGACATCCGACTGGGCTCGGTCAAGGACAAAATAACGAACGGCGAAGGCCATCTCTCGCCAGCCGAAGACGGTGAGAAGCTAGCGGCAAAATTTGAGCGGATGAGTACCGACTCTCAGGAAAATGAGGCTCCGGGCCAGAAGGATGGAACTGGAGTTCCAGATTTCCCGCCAGCCAAATTGTTGCCAATACCTGGCTCTTTCACAGCGGAAGTTGTTTGCAACAAGAGGGTGACTCCAGAGGACCACTGGCAAGACGTCCGACACATTGAACTCAAAGTTCGCACTCTAGGACGCAATGGGGCCATATCCTTTGCAGGCCAAACACTCCTAATCTACTCCAAGAACTACCCCGAGGATGTACAAAAGCTTATCGACTTGATGGGATGGGGTGAGGTTGCCGAGCAGAGGATTGAGATTGACTGGGCAAAGGACACTCGGCCAAGAGACTACCATTTCCCACAGGGAGCAACAGTTCGCGACGTCCTGACGCACAACTTCGACATCACCGCCGTCCCCAAGCGAACATTCCTCGAGTTCATGGCCTACCACACCACCAACCCTCTCGAGAAGGAACGTCTCCAAGAGCTCACACAACGAGGCGACAGTGACGAGTTCTACGATTACACCTCTCGCCCGCGCCGAACCATCCTGGAGGTCCTTGAGGATTTCCCCGGCGTCAAGATCCCCTACACTCGGCTCCTCGAGTTCCCCATCATCCGTCCCCGCGAGTTCAGCCTCTGCAACGGTGGCGATCCCACCTTCAAGGAGGACCAAGTCATCTCCAACTCCAACGAACAAGGCCGAGACAACGTCTACAAGTTCGAAATCCTCGCCGCCCTCGTCCACTACCGCACCATCATCCGCAAACCCCGCCAAGGCCTCTGCTCGCGCTACCTCCGCCACCTGCCCGTCGGCACCACCATCCAAATCGGCATCAAGCCGCCCAGCAGTCCCTTTGCCATGGACGATCCGTCCTTCTACTCGCGACCGCTCATCGGCGTCGCGACGGGGACGGGCATTGCTCCGTTCCGCGCTTTGCTTCAGGACCGTTGTTGTCTTGTCCAGAATAAGGAGAAGATGGGCCCAACCCTCCTCTTCTTCGGCTGCCGCAACGCTTCCGCCGATTACCACTTCCAGGCCGAATGGCGCCCCGTACCCAACCTGGTCGTCCACCCCGCCTTCTCCCGGGACACCTCCGACCCCTCCTCTTCCTCCTCTACCGAAGAAGAAGAAACCAAACTCCTCGCCCTCCAGCGAGCAGCAGGCATCTACGACGCAGGCAAGAACTACGTGCAACACCAAATCCGGCAGCATGCTGCGGAGGTGGGCAAGTTGTTGACGGAGAATCCCATTATTGTCGTTTGCGGAAATAGTGGACGGATGCCCAAGAGCGTGAGGGAGGCGTTGGAGGATGCGGCGGTTGTGAGTGGGGTTGTGAGTGACAAGGAGGAGGCGAAGGGGTGGTTTGATAGGAGGGAGAATTGTGTTTATTGGCAGGAGACTTGGTAGGTTTGGTGGCTGTAGGGTTTCGGAGTGTTTGGGTGTTGCTGGGTGGTTGGTGAGGTTTGGTATGGGATGGCATGGGGGGGAGGTGAGCGAGGAATGGGAAGGGAACCGAAAGTGGAGGAGGATGAAGAGGAAAGGACGAGAGCAAAGGAAAAGGCGGAGAAACGAAAGCAGAGGAGGACGTATGAGGCGAAGAGGGCTTGTTAAAAGGGGTGATTGAATTGATTGAGAGTTATGTACATACAAACGCTGGACAGGTAGGTAGAAAACGAAGCCTGGTTTTCCCATCTGAAGTGCTCGCCACCGTGAGACATCTTACTGCATCACATCACCAGTTAAAAGTGGTGGAAAAGGCATTCGATTTTATCGAGGTTCGCATTTATGCAACGGTAATTTGACTCTTTTTTCCCGCTATTCTGGTTATCATATTCTTTCCTGCCTGTCCAACCCCCCCTCTTCAGCTCTGTCCTCTCGCTCTTTCTTGTGCGTCAAAACAATCCAGTCCCCCCAAGACATCCCTTTCAGCCTATGTTCCTTCTTCAGCATCATATCTGATAAGCATATCCCGTCACCACTAGCAAAAAAACAACACACGTAACCCACCAAAGTAACGCCAATTTTCTCTTTCATAAACAAAAAAAAAAACACAGGACATCGTCGCAAAGCGTTCGACCCCCCCCCCCATGGTATAACCCCCTGTCCCGTCTCCCGTGTCCCGTAATCCAAAAAAAAAAACCTCCGCCGTCCGGCATGTATATACGATGGTACAGTAAAAGAAACTGGTTCAGAATGTCTGTTGGTTGGAGCGAGTATGATGTGTGTGTGAGTATGTTACAAACGATGTTACTGTCGTGGGTTGAGGATGAGGTTGATTGATGGATATGTATCATCGAGTCTCAGCTTCCCAACTATACCGCTGCGCAGCCACTTGCGGAACATGAACTAATTCCGAGCCGGCCTCTATTCGTTCCATGCTTCGGGGGCTGCGGGGGAAGTCGTCGTCGGTGGGGCTGGTGGTATCGTCTGCTTCTCGTCCTCGTCGTCGTCGTTGTTGTTGTTGATGTTGATGACATGATGTTGGTGATATCGGCGATGATGCTTGCTGCTGAGCCGCCGCACTTCGCTGCGCAGCCAACTGCACCTGCCTCAACCGACTCTCTTCCTCCATAGTAAAGTTGGAACCCAAGGTCTCATTAGAACCGCGGGTTACCGAATCTGAACGTCTTAGAGGACCATCAACATCGGCATCGACATTTCCTGCAAGTTGGTCGTATTGTTCCGCTTGATGTAGTCGGCCGTCGGGCGTGACGATGCGTGGTACAGTTGGCCGATGATGCGGATGCGGATGGTGTGATTCTGGTAGTCGCACGTTTGCCGGCATCGGTCCGAGACAGACTATTTGGGTGTGGTTGGGATCGATGGGTGTACGCTGTATCGCTGCGCTGCCGGGCAGCGGGACCGGTCCTCCGGTTGGTGATGTAGGGGATCCTGAACCGCCGTTGGAGTCGGATGACGGGCTCACTGGTGATGGAAGGTATGTGTGAGGTGAGTGGGGGGAGTGTAACGAGACTGGCGAGTGGCCGGATGTTAGATCGGCAAAACCTGTCGTCGTTGGGAAATGGTGTAGCCGGATAGGAGAGGCCACGGTCATTGGTGATGGCAGATCAAACACTCTACCCGCCGCCCAGTCTGCGTTCGGCGACAAGGGCGATGGCAGCGAGTTGGGGAGGGAGTCGGTGTTAGCGTATGTAGGCGATGATCCGGGGGAAGGTTCTTCGCTGGGGTAGTAATGAACGGGGGCTACATCCTGTGCTGACTTCTCGTTGGGATATTCAGCAGCACGCTCGTTGTGCTCCGTTGTCGGCGTGTAGGTTGGTACCGGCCCCTGAAGTTGTCGCTCGAGCTTTCGCCGCGCCGCTTCATATTCGCTCATGTCCCGAGAACCATCCAGCCCGAGGTTGGCGTCGTCATTTCCAATGTCATTGTTATCCAACTCGATCGGCTCAGGGGGGACCGGCAGTTCGAACACCTGATGATGAGCGTCCGCACCGACCTCAACAGGTTCGCTCATGGTCACCTCCGTCTCTTGCGACGTCGATTGCTTCCTTAACCTCCTCCTTCCAACAAACATCGACAGCATTCGGCCAACCGGGCTCTGAGCGGGTTCGTCGTGTACCGGGGCAACTTCCTCCGTGCCGTTATCCAGTTGTTTACGGGCCTGGTTTTTCTTCGCCTTCGATTTTCGCCGGCAACACAAGAACGAAATCAGTCCGATGACACTGCCAGCCGCAAAAGCACTAACCACGATTGCCACCGTTTGTCCCACACCCAACGGCTTTTTGGTCGACTTAACCGGAGGACCCTCGGGATAAGGACTATTCGGTGGCCTTTCGATAGCCTGTAAGGAGTGGTTGGTGGCTGAGTTGTCGGGAAACAGCGCTTGATGGATAGAAAATGTGGCCTTATCGTACTTGGTGATGATGTATGCTTCCTGCATGAATACTCGGCCGATAATATACTGGTTGTTGTTTGTTTCGTTTGTTGATCGTGTCAAGGGGAAATACGGTATGCTTGACTCGTTGAACTTGATAACGTTCTTCCAAGGATAACGCAGGACCTGGGCAAATGCTGCAGGAGGGATGGTGATGTTGACCACTCCTGGCATGTTGAGTGGGTAACCGAAGTTGTCGCTGTTATCGTAGCTGGAGACGGTAAAAGTGAACGACAACTCTTCGGTGGATTTCATGTGTTTGTACTTGAGATATTGAGATCCTCCGTTCGCAAAGACATAAACACCAAGGTCTTCCCTCCAAACCAGGTCAAGTGCAGAGGCAATACGTTCGCAGATCTCGGTTGGGAGCCAGAGGAACGGCGTTGACGAATCGATCATAGCGGTAATAGAATCGTTCATGGCGACGAAAGTCTGAGAGGTCGATGTCCAATTCCCAGGCGCCTTGTCCAACGACGGGACTTGAGCAGTGAGGCCTCGAAGTCGTACAGTGGGCGCTCGGTCATTAGGATCCGCGATTGAGTTTCCTATGTAGAGCCTGAAGGCTGTATCATGTGGTACAAATCTCAATGTATCATAGCCCCCAAGGGTCAACGAGGCATATGTACCCTTTGCTAAATGAAATCAGTTCTGATTGTTCAAAGAGGTTATCATACGGGTAAGACAATCATAAGGGTCAAGCGCTTACTAGTAGTGTCGCGGTAGTACGCCCCTGCCGTATATCCGTAGCTATGACTGGGAATCATGCCATCCACTTCGGCGAGTTGGGTGATGAGAGGGTTGGTAACGTTAGAGCCTATGCTGCCTTGAGTCACGCCGAGTCCGATGTAGCCTTGATAGTATTCGGTAGCATTGACAGCAGCAATCAGTACGCCATCAATGGAGGTGGCAGAGCTGGCCATTGTATCGACGAAGGCGACGGTATCCAAACCATAGTCGCCATTCCTCTGAACACCGATGTGGTTCATACCCAGCTCGTAAGCACCTGCCCCCAAGGTTTGCCAAGTCTCCGAGATGTGATGGTCAAAGACACCACCACGAGCGTCCACACATGGCTGGTCTTTTTCGTTGTGGTTAGATCAGGAACCGTGGTGTATGAAGGCAGGAATAACTTACTACCTGGGCCTGATGCGCAACCGCCGGCCCCAATAACCCACGTCTCGGATAGGGCAGTGGCAGGTGTAAGATAGACGATCTGGGCGGGAGAGCCCACGGCAAACATGAAGTTTGACCAAGTGCCGTCGATGCCATACCATTCCCCGGACGGTTGAACCCATACTGGTTCTGGTGATGTAGTCGCTGTCGTACCTGCGCGTACAAGTGAAGGCACCGATGACAAGAGCAGGAAGCCAGCAGGACAAACGGCGAAAGAGAGGTAGGGTAACCGCATCTTCGCAACAGCGTGGCCCGAGTTGGCGTTGTCGTAGACGGACAGACAGCCGGACTGGGGACGCAAGCGTCCAGGGCTATGTCTGTCACCAGAAGTACCGGCACGACCAGCAGCAAGAGGGGATCGAAGGTCGAGATCGGGGTCCTAAGACATGGAGAAGGACGACCTGGTATTCCATGAGCTGCAATCAAGCTCCGGTCGGATCCACGCCTGTGCCCTGTACAGATTCAAGAAGCCGTAACACTCGGCCGAGGAGTAAAAAGCTGCCGTGCTATGCAAGGTAGGTATGTTCTGTTGCCGGTTGAAATTTCGCCTTGTTTCCAGTGTTCCAGGAGGGCTAAAACCCATTCGTTCCACTGGCCCGGTGTGAGAGTACCTTGAAGGCGTTCGTCTTTCTGTCTAAGTGCGAGCGGGTTGACTGGTAGCCGGACTGGACTGGACCTGGACCGGGACCTGGACCAAGAAGGACGAACACACCCAAAAGCGAGGGACCAATGATGTTGAAGAGATGTGCGGGCTAATAGACGAACGGTGGTCGAGGTGGCACCAAAAGACGGGACGGGGGGAATAATCTGGGCCCCAGGGTAGATAGCGAGCTGTGTGTGTAATGATGGGACGACGGCAAAAACCAGCCGCTCGGATCGGAAGCGATTGCTTGGGATAAGAGAGAGAGGGAAAGAGAGTGGGCAAGAGAAGGGAAGCTTCAGCTTCCCGCCGGATGGAGAAGAGGGAAGGATGATAGATTAGATTTGTCGGCCTAGGTAAGCTGTAAGGCAATGTACAGACTAGGGTAATTACAAACGACGGATTCCCGGTTCCCGGCCTGTCGTGGCACTCTGTTGTACTTGAATACAGGTTGCACAAGACCGTACCTGGTGGGCTCGCTAGGCTTACCTACTTCAGGTTTGAAGTGGAATGGGCCTGCCTCCCTTGAGACCGAGGAGATATACGAGTACAATTTCTCTGCGCAGACGGGTAGGGAAAAAGATGGTCCTAGGTTGTACGGCCGCGGGACACTTGTTTGATTCGGAAGGATCAGCGCTACCAACGCTTGACAACTGGACGACGCGGGTCCTGACAGCACCTCAGTTTACTCGGTTGGCGGGCTCGAGGGGGGCTGGAAAGGAAAGGAGAGACAAGTCAGAGACACTGGCCGTCCGTCACCGTGGTCAGCAGATAGACAGAGCAGATAGACAGAGAAAAAGAGGTTAGGTTAGTTCTGTTTCTTGTGGCATTCCTTCAAGTCCTTGGCAAGATTGCCGTCCACGGTTGTTACCTGTAGAGAGACCATATAATGACCGGGATCCAGACCTGTCTACCCCCCTCCCCGTCTAGGTTGGTGTCGGAGATAGCCCAAGATGCTGTAGCTTAACAAGTGGATATTCCCACTCTCCATTGTTCGCATGTGCTCGTTTCTGGGCAATGAAATTTTAGTATGCTTTATGACATGCACATATCATGTGCCTCTCTTCCGCCTGTTGACTGTTCTGAGATGTGCGCATGTCAATAGAAGTGGGTTGAGGGTTGAAGGTTAAAGACGTTAGGTGCTGTTAGTGCAGATGCGCAGTTACGGTAAGGCAGCGGTGGATCCAAGTCTTGGCTCTTAGCAGAAGCTTATCTTATGTAAAGAGCTTAGTGACCAATCGGCCGGCCCCTCCAATACTCCTCCGATGCCCATCTTTCCTTCCAAGCCACCATCATCATTTCAACGTTATTTTCTTGTTTTCCTTTCTTCTTCACATGCAGTGGTAGACGTCTCCCTAATTTCATTTTCAATGACATGATCACCAGGGACACCGCGAACAGCCTTCAAAGGCCATCACCACACCGCGATCTCGCAATGCAACTCTCCGTGCCTCGACAATCTCAATCTCGTCAACACCATCCACATGGGATTTACCTGTCGCCGGAATGCAAGGCACGTAGGGCAATGGCGCAAGGGAGTGGCGAGCGTGCCGACTCGGTACCGACTCCGACACCCCGGCCGGTGGCAATGGAATGGCGGATGCCGCTTTTGCCAGTCACCTCACCCAACCGCACTGGAACTGACATGTCTTGAAGCTTATCTTCCCAGCATAACGAGGCGGGCGAGGGTTTCAGAGAAAGACCACACTAGACTGGATGTTCACGTGGAGTTCCATGTCCCGAACGCTAAACCCGAGTTCGCCTGTTGATATAAGGTGCTACCGTGCCTTCGAAATCGAAACGAAAACGAGTCTAGATTACCAGGAGCCCTGCTCTTATGATACCACCCGGTTGGAATGCAAGTGCCGGTGAGACGGGCTCATGTTCTGGGGTAAAACGAGGGGGCAGTTGAGTTGCTCTTGGCTTCCACTGACCAGGGGCAGACCTTTACTAGGAAGAGATGTTACCCATTCCCCGACTTCAACCAACATCTCATGCTCCGGTCTGTGGGCTATCACCAACGGCTTAGACTTGGAGGTTGCTATGATCAATTCAACTCGAACCGAACCAACCAGGATGGGCGCAACAGAGACACGGCACAGCTAATATATTTCGCCGTCAACAGCGTGAGATCACTCTGGATAAATGCGCGGCTGTTGTCAAATGGCCATGAGTACCAGCCCGTGTGGTCTTCCACATGACGCATCTCTCTTGCTTCCCCTGCCATACCGAGCACATACAGCACCCTATTGAGGACGTTCAACTACCTAGTCGCGTCTATAATAACGTTTAACTCGATTGTCAGCGACGAGTTCTTGTTGGTGGCGGTTGGTGTCTATATACGAACACCGGCGACGTCAAGGCATTCCCACGGCGATCACTATAACTACAGTGTCTGAGCATCAAGAATCGCCAACGGGCTGTCCGGTCCTCGCTTGCTGAGTCTTTTCATTGGCCGCGGAACGGGTTTCATGGCTGCAGTCGGAGCCATCTATGCATTCTTGTAGGACGCTCGCAATGTCACCCTGGGTTCAGCTCTCGGCATCTTGCTTTGCTCTAGAGCTCGGCTGCCCAACTCATTCAACTCGTGAATGTTCGAATCCACGACGACACATTTAAGGACCACAACCATACATCGTTATATACACTCTGTTCGGATATCTCTGAAACCCCCAGGATGACAGGATACCGACGATATGGTATCACTGACGCCAGCCCGCCAAAAGCTGCCGAGAGAACGGGTCAGCACATGCGCCATCGTCTCTATCAAGCCAGCACATATTACTGTGTAGATGTTGATATGCACTGCCGTGTGCATGTGAGTACTCAGTATGGGCGTCTCGGCTTGTCGGCAGCTTGTCGAAACGTTGGAAGTGAGGGTAAGCAATTGCCGAAGAAGATGGCGTTGCTGTTGGATATGGCCTCCCCTCCTCTCCGCGCCCATCCGCACCGACCACACACTCGTGGCCTAAGATGTCCTCAGCCTACTGAGATCAAGTCTTTTTCGCCGAGGTACTGGATCGTCGATACACGATGCTTCTGCGTTGGCATGAATACGTCGAATTGCACTGTCGAGAAGCTCAAACAGCCCGCCTTACCCAATCATATCGGCAGCCACCACAGGGACATCTGTTTCATGGGGTCTTCTCACCATGAAGACGGCTGCATAACAAACCCAAGACGACCAATATCAAAGACTACAAGTATACTTCAGATAACTTCACCTGAGTTCAGGAAAGGGACAAAAAGATGGCGTCTTTGCTATGTCGCATGCTGCTGACAGAAAGACACAGCTAGTGGGATCACACCCTTCTACTGTAACCATCTGGGCCAGGAACGTCTCGGGAGAAGATTCCATGATTCTTGCGGCAAAGCTGCTGACCTGCCGGGTGCCTGTGCCGCGTAAATCCAGGCGAGTCGCTGTCTTGTATTTACGCCATGGTGCCATCCACCAAGAGATCTAATGCATATCATGGAGCTCTGGCCTTTCTTTATTCCAGCCACGTCCCCATCTCGTCGCATCTTGTCCGAGGAGTCTCGCCATTTCCCATGTAGCACAAAGGTCTTGGTTCGCCTCCTAGCAGAATCAGCGAAATCTTGTCGTTGTATCGTGCTGTAGGACTTCTTCCCACCTACAAGATGTCACCGAAGAGCAGGGTATCTGATGTCGGTGTGGTATTGCTACCTGTCATATCACAACGGCTTCATTACCAACGCAAGTGAGCTCCAGATGGACTTCAATGTGCAATTTGCCCAGCTAGGAATTAGGGTGAATCATTCAGAAACAGAATGTCTAAGAGTTTCAATCTGACCAATGGACGACCGTTCCATACTTGTGTCTCTATCATTCAGTGTCACTCTGGTGGTCGATAGCCAAGGACTAGGGGACCCTAGCTTTTCTCGACGAATCCTCACGTCGTCTCTTTCCGTTGACCCCTCCACCCCGGTCTTCCTACATACATACAACTGCAGTGATGCACGGCGTACGATGCCGCGTGGCTCTTCCAGCCCTTCTGGGCATCAGACACCGTGCTTTTTCACTGCACCTTGTTGCTCCCAATTTCCTCCTCTCGGAAACCTCAGTTTCTCCCGGTGTTGTTGTTGCCGGCCTCATTCCAACCAAAAACATACTAACAGTGCGGCCTGCAACGTTAAGAGTCCCTAGACCTAATAGTGTGCAAGAAGCCTCTGACTTTTTCGAGATTGTTCACCAACCACACGGAACCGGAGGAAGGAGCGAAAGGTCGCGAAGAGGCGGAGAGAGGCGGAGAGGCGCAATCGGGTTTGGAGACTGAGTGAGACCGGGTTCTCTGGCCGTGGCCTGCTGCCCGCACCCGTCTCGTCGACGCAGTGTAATAACCACTTGCTTTTCCGCTCGGATTACACAAGACGCTAGATATTATCCGCTCTTTGCAACTGGGATTCCCGTCCCGGACCATTCATCCACTAGTTCCTCTTGTCCTTTTTCTTGCGTCTTGTGTCATTGAGAGTTACTACCGACGGCTCCCCCGTTGTAACTCTCTTCCGCCCCTTTCTGACGCCATGGCCGCTGCACCTTGATGACACAGGAATTTTGATGGTTCTCTTGGCTCGGATTCTGAGGAACAGCGGATAATAAGTTATTGAGTTGTGTTGATCAACGACAGCATGGTTGTGGGTAGGGACAAACTGCTTTCGCTCGCAGTACTTTCAGGTCTTGGTGTAGACGCTGTTCGAGGAGGTAAGCCTTCGTGTGTTCTGAGACCACAAAGAAGCTCATAAATATCTCTAACATATTCCTCAGTCTATCATCTACCTCGAAATGTCGCCGCCAGCAACGTTTCAGAGGCTTATAGTCTGAGCACCACAGTCGATTCAGATGAAACACACATCTCATTGTCCTCCGTTGGGAGTACACTTGAGGTGACGAGTGCCTATCAAACCTCTATCGCGCTTGAGACACAGACTGTGGGGGTTGAGACTGTCAACTCTTTGCAACCCAACACGCAAGATGCTTCAGAATCACCGATCTCAGCACCACCAATATCGACAGTGCCGACAGAGTTCGATCCATCGTCAGCGGCACCACCGGAGGCTGTATCGTCAACCTTTACCATAGTAGTGTCTCCATCGTTCACATATCCCAGTGATGATATAAAGACTTCTGCCTCTACGTTCGATTACTCCTCCCGCATCGACGAAGAAGTATCCACTATCACAACCGGTCCATTACCCTCTGCGTCGGACTTCACCTCGTCCTCCTCCTTAGCTTGGAACTATGCACCGGTTGGGCAAAAGAGCGAGTCGCCTGGTCAGAACGATGCGACGCCCACAGCAGGGGCTGTACCGGGCGGGATTGTCGTGATTCCTCCTGATATTCCTCCATGGGTAGAACAGACGGCGTCCTCTGGCGAAGATGTCTCTTTGGGTCAGCCGCCGTTGGAAACATTACCGGGCGGAATTGTTAATCTTCCGCCTGATATTCCTCCATGGGTGGAAATGACGGCGTCATCTGGGGAGGATGTTTCTTTGGGTCAGCCACCGGTGGAAATGCCAACCTCTTGGGGCTACGTTCCTGCCACTACTACCTCGGAATTCACTTCCACGCAAACCTTCGATGCTACTTCCACTCGAGGGCAGCTCATCAGCAGCGGCTGGAATCAAACGACAGCGCCTTACTACAATCAGTCTTCAACATGGAGCACGTCAGGGGCAGTCACCAGGTCCTCCAGTTTTCCAAACACCACGACAACGTTATCGTCGAGTACTATTAGCCACTGTCAGCCATCCGATCTGTCGGCAACTGTCACAAGCTGGGAAGTTGTGCACATAAGTACGATCACATGGATCGGCAATCCAGCGAACTACACGCAGCCTTACCCGACGCTTATTCCGCCTCCCGTCGAGACCATCATGCCGTGCATAGATCTGGTAACGAGAACAACACCACCTCCAGGGATTACACTAACCACCTGCTTTACCGTCACTGCGAGTGGCTCGGAGACAAAATCATGCACATTAACGGTCAGCACCAACAGCTGGGGATACGGCCCTCAAACCTCAACAACTATCAGGTTTGCACCCACAGTTACCTACATCACGACAGACAAAAACCCAGCGGTTGTGTACTCGTCAATGGAGACCCCTAACTACGGCGTAACCAACGAGAACACAGGGGCACCGAGGCCTACGGCTGTGAGCGTCGATCCGGTTGACCCACCAGTGTACAACACGTTCCACAGTAACAACAACCCGGGCGAAGTAACCAAACCGCCACCCAAGCCGGTTACCGTCATCTTGAAGCCTACGGAGGTAATCATTGGCAGTTCCACAGTCACCGACAACCCGACGACAAAGACACAAACCGTCGTGGTGGGCGGTGAAACCTTTACGGTCGGACCAACCCAGGTAGTAGGAGGTGGTGCCACCGTAGCCCGGCCGTCTACAACCAAAGGGGGAGGAGGAGCAGGGGCGGGGGGGGATATCTACGCCCCCGTACCCACAAGCACCAAGCTCAACGACCTGCCCATCATCGTGAGCTCCTCCGTAGCCGTAATCGGAACCGGCAGCTCCTCCTTCACCCTCCCACCAACGCCCACCACAGTCGTCGTCGAAGACCACACCGTCAGCCTCGGCCCCAGCGGGATCGCCATCATCGACCCCAAAGGCAACCCCATCATCGCAACCGTCACCCTCCCACCACCCCGCGACCAAACCATCACCATCGGCCCCGGCCCCAACAACAACAACGGCCAACCCAAAACCACCACCATCGACGGGGTCCCCATCACCATCATCTCATCCTCCGTAGCCATCATCGGCACCGGCAGCTCCAAATCCACACTCACCTTCCCCGCCTCGGGCTCCTCACCCACCACCATCACTATCGACAACGACAACGGCAGCCAACAACACACCCTCACCCTCGGACCCTCGGGCATCACTCTCACCGCGCCTCTACCGCCCAACGTCATCGCCACAGCATCCTCGGCGGTCATCACAATCCAAACCCTCTCCATGCCCCTCCCTTCAGGGGTATATGTAGTGCCATCTCAACCACAGCCACAACCATCACCACCCTCCTCAACAGCAACAGAAGTCGTTGTAGCAGGCGGCTCCCTGGTAACCGCCATCGGCCGCTCCGTTGTGGTTATTTACGGTACCACCATTACTTACACCACTCTCTCTTCCCCGTTCACCACCACTGTCATCGATGGCGGTGAAGACACTATCGTCCTTGACCCATCTGCTGGAGTTTTGATCACCCACCATAATAACCACCCTATCGTCCCTGGCGCATCAGCGGGACCGGGACCGGGACCGGGGGTAACGGTAACAACCCTAGGCGGCCCGCACGTCGACCCCTCGGCTACTGAATTCGCAGTCGTTGGAGGAGTGACGATTACCAAGGTGGGAGCGTCGGTGGTGGTGGTGGAGGGGGTTAGTTATACCGTTGGTCCTTCTTCTCTTACCGGCACTGGAGGCACTGGAGGCACTGGAGGCAAAACGATAACGACGGTCCTAAGTGGTGGCAGTGGACAGACTGTCACTATAGGACCGGAGGGGGTGGTGGTGGGGACTATGACTATTTCGTACCCCTTCAATGGCGGGGATGGAGGGGGAGACGAAGGGAGTAGTAGTACGACGGTTATTTTCCCGGGTGCTGGTGGTGGAGGGGCTGCGGAGGAGACTGCGACTGCTACGGCTGCTGGTGGTGCCTCTGGGTCCTCCGGATCGGGGTCGGCAAAGGATGGGGATCATGGAGATGATGAGGATGCTGGTGGTGTTTCGTTTGGGTTTGGGTGGAGGGTTATGATGTTGGGGTTGGGTGTGGCGGGGGCGGTTGGGGTGTTTGGGTTGTAGCTGTGAGTAAGTTATCCGTTTAATGCTTTTTTTTTTCATGTCTATTCTGTTTTCTTCTTATATCCAGAGTGATTCAAAGGGAGCGGAGCTGTTGTAAGTATTGAGATGGATCACGAATACCTAGCAATGGCGCATTCTGGCGCAAATGGCGAGATGCCTCTTCTTCCAGGAAGGGCTCTCTATGTTGTTCTTTCTCGGTTCGGTGTTGGCGGTTTGGGTGTCGTACAGGAGTGAACGGATATGATAAAGATTGTGACGACGACTTTATCGATGAAGAGAAGACTTTGTATTTACTTTTTTATCATCAACATAATTTGTATTGACTTCCTCATAATACATGATTGTCCAACTCACACTCCTGCGAACGACGGGACGAGAACCAGTAATTACTGCACAGGGTTGACCGTAAACCAGTTTGTATGTAATCTCTATTCGCAATGCAGAAAGCAAATAACCAACTAACTGACAACATATGTGCAAGAAAAAAATGCGTTGCGTGGTCTCGTTTCATCCTCCTATATCTCTAAACAAAGCAGATACATATCTAATCGTCGCATTTCATACTCATCATCATCCGTGGGGTTCGTAATGAACCAACTATGTAACTGACTGACTCATTGACACCAAAAAAACAACAACAAACGGGCTGCTTTCCTTTCAACACTAATTCTACTAAGTAGATCTAAATGCTTCCCTCCTTCTCCTGCTTCCTTCCTAAGCCCGTATGTTCCCTCCATCCATCAATCGTACCTCCCGCGCGCCCACCACATAATCGTTTCGTTCCATTCATGACATGAGAGTTTCTTTACCTTTGTTTTCTTTTTTGATATGACTGTTGTGTATCCACTTCTTGTTGTTTCGTTCTTGTGCAAGCAACTCTTTCTTCTATGCAAACAGACCCCCTAAAACCCGCACATCTATGGTCTTCTTCTCCTCGTTCCTTACGACTTCTGGAAGAACCAACTCGATCTCTTATTCTCGGGCGGGTTCTGCTGCAGAGTGGCAATGGTGGGGTTCGTAGCCGTGGCACCACCGGCAACGGCGTCGCCGCCACCGCGGAGCGGCTTAGCGATCCTGCTGCCGATGCTGAAC
>RAOC01000471.1:0-19676 GCA_009804845.1 Neurospora sp. FGSC 26637
TAGTTCTGCAGTAGTCAATTGATCATCATCACTGAGACAAGTATAACGCTACCCTACTTGTTGTGAACCTTTTGGCTTCACCGAACGTCTTCTGATAGTCGTCACCTTCAGCTATCCCATTTAGGCAGATCAGACTGCCGTTCGTCACAATACCCTAGTCGCACAAGCGACAGCGGGACCCACATGCGGGTCGCTAATAGCCAGCGCCGTCACAGGTATAGTAACGACGGTAATAAGGCTTATTTATAACCTTATTTACAACCTTATAATATAATAAGGGTATAAGGCTAATCGTATATACTAAACTGTTACAAGGCTAGCCTTATAATAATTTATAAATATAGTACTTCTTCTTTATAAAACTTAAAATAAGGTCTAGATATTATAGGGCTAGCCTATAATTATTATTTAGTCGCGGTATTATTATAATAATAGTTACTAGGTTAATATACGCTTTCTAGTTAGTTATACCGCTATAATTAATTTCGTATAAGTTTATATAAACTTTTTAATTAGCCGTACTATAGCAGCCAATCTTATACCATACCGCCTCAGTATTAAGGCGGGTTAATTACGTATTATAAGTATATATTATAGACCTTACCCTTTATAAACTATATATATATTCTATAATCCCCTTTCTTACTTATATAATTATAATGATTTTGATTTACTCTCTATATTTAATATAAGGAGAGTGTAGAAGGTTGTATAATATATATAATAAGTGGCCTGAACTTTGTAATATAAAGCTATACGACTAGATTTTCTATACTGCAACCGTACCAGAACAAACGCAGTCTTACCTTCCTCTAAAAATAACTAGCTGTTCGTAAAAGAAGCTAATTTGGCGCTGGGTGACTACCTCTAGGTAGTTGAAGACGGTTCATCATCTTTAGGTATGGAAAGCGAAATCTGTCAGCGCATCATCAAGAATCACATGGACATGTGTCGCTTCCACTGTGGTTCGGATGATCGCGAATACCAGAAGGTGGTTAAGGCCTTTTTGGATGACATCCTCCTCAAAATCCGTCGTCAAAGCCATGATCGAACAACTCCAGTTGTCCAAGCTCTAGAGGCACACTTTGGCATCAATCGTCCTCAAGGCCTTTAGCAAGCTCCATCTATACACCGTCTACCACGGAGTACCAACAGCCGATAGGGAATTATTCCGGAAAGGATATAGGTCACCCTGACCCTAGTACATCTGCATGGGATAGAAGTACCAGAGACGAAGGATCTATGGAACTCCCATTGAGGGGAACTCGTGGGCAGTTCCAAGACAGCGCTGAATGCGCCTCAAATGTTCGTCATGGCCCATACTCTTCACCGTCCCCTGGGCTGTCAGTGCCATCAGATCCTCAATACCAACGCAATAACAGTACAGATCAACGCACAGGCTGCCCCCCCACAACCATTTCTCCGTCTGAACAACCTTCAGGTCCTTCGGCGCAGCAGCATGTACAGCACAACATTGGGGAGGCATCGTCTAACGACACATCCCGGACACTAGGCAACAACCCATCGCACGATCAGAGCCTGTCATCGGCTGGGCAAGAACGAATGTTTGAGTCAATGAGCACAACGCTACGCAGCCCACCCACGAGACGCGTAACATTCGGTACCCTTCCATCAGCATCGGATACAGAGGGCAGGGTGGACATCTACCCAGGCGACCAACCTAAGATTGACCTTGAAATCAAGAAAAGAATGGTTGATTTGCTCAGATTCGATGAGCTTGGTGCCAGAATGCATGACATTGCCAATGACATACAACTCCAGCCCGCTCACATGCAAACACGTCAGTGGTTCCTGGCCACGCCGGAGTATACCAAATGGAAAAGCGGCAATCAGGGAATGTGTGACTCAGGCTTTCTTTGGATTAAAGGAAAGCCGGGTACAGGAAAGTCAACTTTGATGAAGTATCTGTACTCAATCCATTCCCGTCAAGCGGATTGCACGGCGGTCGCTTTCTTCTTCAACGCCAGAGGAGCAGAGCTAGAGAGGTCGACCCTTGGTTGCTATCGAACGCTTCTATTTCTGTTGCTTGACGATCGACAGGAACTGTGGAAAGCAATGAATCATGTTGGCAGACTAGGTCGCTCCTGCATAATGAGCAACGGATGGAATATCGCATTTCTTAAACAGACACTACAAACCGCCGTGGAACTCATGGCAAAACAACAACCCGTCGAATGCTGGATAGATGCCCTAGATGAGTGCCGAGACTCAGAGGTTGAACAGATGATCTCCTTCTTCGAGGACCTGGATGCTTCCATGCTATCTAAAGGACTCCCCTTCAGGGTCTGTTTTGCATCACGACACTATCCAAACATCGTTCCGAGAAAGGCGATTCAGCTCGTGCTGGAAGAAAAAGAAGATCACCAAATCGATATCTCGAAGTACATTGCAGCCAGACTTCGGATGGAGAATCCTCTCCACAAATCAGAAATCCACAGCTTACTCTTGCAAATGTCTTCCAGCATTTTCCTTTGGGTTGAATTAGTCATACCGATTGTCAACCGGCAGTACGTCAAGGGACGCATCTCAGCGGTGAGGAAGCGTCTTAATGAAATCCCTGCTGGTCTGGACGCTCTTTTCCATTCCATTTTGACTAGGGATGAAGAGGACATGCAGGAGCTTGTTTTATGCCTCCAATGGATCCTCTTCTCGATACACCCACTCGAACCCTTGGAGTTATACACGGCCATCCAGCTGAGTGCCAACTCACACTCCAATGAGCATCTCGAAGCAGGCGATCCACGCGGCTCTACTGTTACGATCCAACCAGGGATCACTTATGTAAGCTAGACTAGATAGAACCAACGGACCAATCAGGTAGGACCCGAAGGCCCGAAGGCGCCGGGTCCCCGGGTCCGATATATCAGGTCCGCTGAAGGCCTGTATAAGAGAAGGCCTCCCGGCCTTCGTTCTATACTGGGCTCTTCAGCAAGCAATAGCTTTTACAATCGATCAGTACCTTTCGGCTACTACTACCGTTGTTCCTATTCCCAGCGATATACTCCTGTGCTTGTAACGGTTCGTCACATCTACTTGGATAGCTGCTAGTGAGGATGAGATGTCTACGGAAGACCTACAGCATTACGTGGAGAGTGTCTCGAAAGGACTTGCAGAAGTTACCACCTCCTCTACTGTCCAGTTCATACATGAGTCTGCCAAAGACTTCCTGTTGGGTAAAAGTGGCAGATCTGATCGTCTGTCGGGAGTCGAAGGCTTCCATTTTGGCAATCCCAGAGACATTCACGAAAGCATGAAACAGGTCTGCTTGGACTATATCCAAGCAGCGTACTCGAACACATTTTCAGATGATTCTTCAGTGTCCCTTGACTTATCAGCAAACCACACTTCGAACCTCAACAACGGCAACTACCCTTTTCTGCGTTATGCTATCATGAATGTTTTACGTCATGCTGATCAGGCCTATTGCGGAGGCATCTCGCAAGATTCCTTTTTGCACAATTTTCCTACCTATAAGTGGACTCGCCTCTACAACGTCCTAGGGAACGAGGGAAACAAATCCATGTTCCACATACACCAGACAGTGCCCTCTATGCTCTACCTTCTCGCACAGTTCGACGCCCATCACTTGCTCCATGATCATCCGGAACTTCACCAAGAGTTTATGCATAGATGCGGAGGCTGGGGATATCCGTGGATGGTCGCAGCTAAGGGTAGGAATATTGAGTCACTTCGACACCTCGTTAATGCTGCGGCGACAAGCTCTTCCTCTCATGTCACATCTCAAGAGGTTGAGTCCATGATTCACGCAATGGAAAGTCTATTTGTGTGGCTAGAGCCTCCAGATGACGAGAGCGATGCTGCGGTAGTGGCACACCTCGCAGCGTTTGGTCATGGGCCCCTTCTGGAGAGCTTCATTGTACAAGTTGGTTCCCGACACTGCGAGTGTCAGGAAACGCCCAACGACTTCAAGACAGGGTCACAGATCTGTCGTACGAAAGTCCACAACACGGTTAACACACGTCTCACGTGCGAATGTGAGGAGTGGGAGGGCAGAACCGCCATCTTCTGGGCGCGTACTGCAGAAGCTCTGGAAGTGCTTTTAGCCTACGGGGCCGATCCAAACGTCCAAGATCACAATGGCCAGACTGCGGTGCATATCTATGAACCCTTTATGACTGAACCTGAGAGGTTGAAACTTATCTGCTCTGCGCAACGTGTCAAGCTCAAGCTCCCTCGCTCAACATGCCTCGTTGAATCAGTGCTGGAACACAGCAGCCACGCCCTTGATGAGCCGGATCGTTTGCTTCAACCCCTTGCCCCTCATGTTAACATCAACATACGTGACAACAATGGCAGAACAGCTTTATCCCTGGCAGCACAATTCAATCATGTCTCGGTGGTTCAACTATTGTTGGATACCTCTACGTTTCCTGAGATTAACATCCTTCTTCAGAATAATGATTCCCGGTCGCCACTTGCCTATGCAGTCCAAGAGGGCGACAGATTCACCGTTAAACTTTTATTAAGCCGCTACTCAGAATCTGATCTCCAGCATTTATCTAGGCCTGACAATCGTGGCTGGACCCTTGTTTCTTACGCGTCTCGGCATAACAACTTGGATGTTCTGCGTCTACTTCTTGGAAAGTTTCCTCAAATAGCTCTGGACAAACCAGATAACAGAGGTTGGACACCATTACGATGGGCGTTGAGTCAATTCTTTGTCAAGCCGCGCCCTGGCCTAGAATGTATAAAGTACTTGCTTGGAACGGGACAAGTCAACCCTTTTCATGCAGATATGCGTGGATTGAGTCCTTTTACCTGGGCGAAACTCCGGATAACACAAGGTGGCAAAAGACTGCCGATAGAGATAAGAAGGGACCTACTGCTTGAAATGATCAAGACGGCAGAGAACAAGGAGGTTATAGGCAAGTTCCAGTTCGAGGATGAAGATCTGAGGCGAATTGAGGAAGAGATAGCGGAAGCCCGGAAGTTGGTCGAAGAACTGGATTCTTCCGAAGGCATTTCCGACGAGGAACCCTAGGTGCATCCACCCCTTTTCCTACACGCACCCACCTTTTTTAAGACACTTCGAAATATTTTGACCAAGACGTATTCTGTCTTCTCTAAACTTTGAATCGTAATGAACTAGTTTCTAATTTACCTAGTAAAGTAGTTTTCTTATATATTTCCCTTGTTATGATTCTATTAGTTTAGTATTTACGTTCGCAGAGCCCAATTTTCGCAATATATTTAGAACGGTATAAACAATTAGCCTGGGAAATTCTTTAAAACTATTTGAAGCTTGGAAATTGGCCCAAAAATCTGGTAGAACGTTGTTTTGGTCTTCAAAGAGGCCGAATTTTGAGAAATGTTGAGAAGGGTCTTCGAACCCGGGTGCGTGTAGGAAAAGAGCGGGCGCACCTAGGGTTCCTCTTTCTGATAGTCCCAAACCTTTCAAAAAAGATTAGGAACTGAGCGAGTTGGATGAGGTCAAGGTAGGGGAAGATCATGGAACTGGGACTGAAGGAATGGGAGGGCTTGAAAGAGATGGTGCACCTGAGATCAAAGGGTAACAAATTCTGTGTTCAGCGAGAAATCAGGAGGTTGGATATAGGTTCTCAGACGTATAGGATAAATGTTGACGGAGACCATCTTTGCACATACATGAGTAGGTGGAAAATGCATCCGTGTAGTAGATGGATGGTGGCTAGCCGCCAGTGACGAATCACTCGATAGGACATCGCCCCAGGATCTTACCTGGAGCCTGGGACGAAAGTTTTCTCGCGAGCCGCTAACCATCCAGACGGAATTGCTGCTGGAATCATGAGCAAGTCAAGAGCGTCCCGTTCAACGTCATTTAAGCAAACAGAGCTGACAAGGCCATCGAGCCCTTGAGGTTGCTCTGAGCCCATTGCAGATAAGGCCCTTCCATATCACAACCTCCATCATGTAGAAATGATTCCCTATCAGGCAAGCGCACCTCCTTCACTCCGTCTCCAGCGTCACTCCTTTCGTCACCGCAGAGGCGGGCTTCTTGGTGGAGAGTGAACCTGACACCCAGGATTGGAGGAACCATCATGCTTGCTTCGGTAGGCAGGGGATTTGTTTTGCACAACGACAAGGCATCATGATGTTTTGCTGGTATCCTTACTGTGTTGGAGTGAGTGGGTCTCGTCTCAGGGGTACGCCCACCAAGTAAACAAACAGAGGGCTGAAAGGAGGCACCTAACGAACGAAGTCAGCCATTGCCATTCACAGTAGTGCAAAACTCACCAACAAAAGCAACCACGAAGAAATCCAAGGTCATTGAAGTAGATGGATTGTTCCTTCCGTTCGTCCCCCTTTCCCACTTGGCATAATGATGACCACAGGCGGCCGCTGCTGGCCACTGCTTCGAGAACAAAGGACCGTCGTGTGACCCTAACCCGGATTCCAATTCTTGTCCTTCCCTTGCTTGGCGCATCTCGCTGGCTCGCAAATCAACAGCAAGAGATATGATGGCGATGACCAAAGTGAAAGCCGCCGACTGCCAAAGATGGGGAAGTTCAAAGGTGAGAAGAAGGGTGGAACACAGAAATGCAAGAGACATGATTCGGTCTCTGGTCATCTCTATCAAGATCGAGCTTGGCTGCGTTCACCCCTGGCGCCCATATGCCGCCCATTCCTGTCCAATGGGGAAGCGAGGAATGGTCAGCATTCCTAACCGCACCCCAGGGTAAAGTGACATGGATCACCTTTCACATCACCTTCCTCAGCTTCTGATATCAAATGCCCTTTGCTGTTTCTTCTTTCGCCAGCTTGCCATTTGCATTTATCCATCCTTCATCGAATCTCTCCTTCCCATCTCAAATACCAGAAAAAGCCAAATACCGATTTTTACCGGCGCAATTCACAGACCACAATTCTCGACCAGAACATTAACCGACCCGACCAACAACACCAACACCATGACCACATCACCAGAAACATCGCCACTCCTCGGCGCAAAACCCACAACAACCGACCTCCCTCCCTCAGAATACGAACCACACAGAACCCGTCCCGGCTCAATCCGCAGCATGCGCTCCTGCCTCACCAGCTCCTCCGTCACAGCCGCCGGGCCGCGCCAACAACCGCCCTTCGGCTCCGACAGTGCATCATCGTCATCCTCCTCCTCCAAAAAATCCAATACCTTCGACGGTCTCTTCCGGGACATAATCCTCGGATTCTCCGACGGTCTCACCGTTCCCTTCGCCCTAACCGCCGGCCTTTCCACCCTCGGCAGCACTAAACTCGTCATCATGGGCGGTCTCGCCGAGTTGTTCTCCGGGATGATCAGCATGGGCCTGGGCGCTTACTTGGCCGGCGTGACGGAAAGACAGCACTGGGAGGCCGAGCACGCTCGGAAGGCGTGGGAAGTTTCGCACCTGCCGCAGTTGGAGCAGTCGGAGATTTTGGCCATCCTAGAAGACGATTACGGCGTTTCTCGCCCCACGGCCGCAGCGCTGGTGCAGGATCTCTGCCGAAAAGGAAACGAGGAAAACCTCGTTCGGTTCCTCATGGATCTCCAGCTGCGCATGATGGAGCCTGATCTCAACCGGGCGTGGGTTAGTGCGGGCGTGATGGGACTCAGTTATTTCGTTGGAGGACTGATTCCCATGGTGCCGTATTTCTTTATGGAGAGAGCGAGGGAGGCGCTGTGGGTGTCGGTGGTTATCACGGCGTTGATCTTGCTTGGGTTTGGGTTTGTCAAGAATTGGGTGACGATTAGGACGAGGGAGGCGGGGGTGTGGGGGGCGGTGCAGACGTTGGTTATTGGGGCGTTGGCGGCGGGGACGAGTTATGTGATTGTTAGGTTGTTGGATTCGGAGCATTAAGGGGAAACAAATAGGGTGATGGTTGGTCTTGGGTTAGGGACTTCGATGAATGCGAGGACGGAGGTGGTTGTTATGACTGATGTTTGTTCATGATGTACATGTATGGGTTCGGCGTTGGGGTCGGTTTTCGGGTTACATCCGGTCATGTCGTTTGACAGCGGCGGCGTTCAAGGCGTTTGGAAGGAAAAGATGGGCAAAAGAGGCCATGATATCAATGAGATGCAGATCACTTTCCATTGGGGAATGCTTGTGATTCTTTGCGAATGAAGGATGAACGTATGTTGATGTATTGTACAGTCGGGTTAGGGTACAATATGGATAGATGTAAGTGTTAGTGGTGCTCCCAGGGGAAGCCGAGAAGGTCAATGACGTTGGTGATGCTAGCAGGTAAGATTATCCCTCCTCCTTCGCAATACCTTACCAGTCCGGGAGAAACTTGAATGCTTCAAATATTGTATCTGACAAAGGAGGTCGAACAGCCATTGTCAATCGGAAAATCATGATCAATTCGGATGTGACGACTCCCTTCAACTTTGGCATCGACTGCAATGGCGCTAACACCAACCACTGAGAGCGCTGCGCATGCACCGACCGAGGCCCGTAGTGTAGAAGGGGCCAAGCCCGAGCGCCCGGGCTTCCACTTCCATTTGCCGGCCGGAGGGAACGATCCCAGGTCTTTTATCCGCGCCAGCGCGTTGGAATCTCGAGCAATTCCATTTCCAATTCCGATTGAAATTCATTTCCATCCAATTCCAAGGTTGCAATCGGGCGATATAGCTACACCAGCCGCAATTCCTCGACACCGCCCGCGTTCCTGACCATTGCGAACCCCGCAATGCGCGACCGTTGGTACCCCGCCAGCCCGCAAAGCCACGAGGTTCCCAACCGGCAGTGCCCTGGCCTCTCGGCCCGTCGGACACCGTCGCACGCCCTTCCGTACTCCGAACCTCGTATCCCCAGCAAAACAAGGACTTTGGCACAGCCAGAAGAATCGATGATCTTCCGCGGATCATGACTTTCGGTGTGGTGCTTGGAAGACGTCGAACTTGGTCCATGGAACGCACAGAAGGCGGTCGATCTTCTGGGACCGGTGGGGCAGCCGTTGCAGCGAACATCCCAGCGAAATGTTTAGCGGCTGATGGGGGCCAATGACCGCCAATGACCGCCAATGACCGTCATCTCCAGTGTGGCAGTGGAAGATGGGGCCGGAACAGGGGGCGTGGAGACCGCCAATACGAACCGTGATGTCCACCGGGGAGATGACTGGTGTGGGAGACTCGGCAGAGATCCGATGGACAGAATATTGGGTATCTGAAGGCGATGGACGGTGGTAGATTGGAGCATGATGATACGGAAAAGGCCAAAAGATGACGAACATAGAGGAGCTTCAAGGATCCCAGTGGGCAGGTAATCGAGATCACCAAGTCCAGCCACAGATCAGCAACATGGATCAACACGCTCCAACAGGAACAACCATCGCCAATCGCCCTGAAACAGAACCTATATTTCTGTCAGTGACCCCAGATTTCCATTCGTCTCACCTCAGGAGCCCGGCACCGCCTTTTCCACTTTCTCAACCACCACCACTACCACCACCATGGAAGTGGAAGCGGTCAGCCCCCGTCCGCATGACCGGTCCTGCTTCGGTTGTATCCACCAGGTCAAAATGTCTATATGTAAACATCCCATCCCATCTCCATCACCTCTCACAGCTACGGTTTCCCTAACCATCTCACCATCTCAACAACACCGACAGCCAAAATGAGCGCCTTCCTCGGTCTAATCCCCCAACATCCCAGTCCAACACTGGAGCCACCACCACCCTACGGCGGCACATCCTCCCAACTCCGACCGCTCCGTCACCGGCGACCTGCTTCTTCTCTCCCCAGCACTTACACCCCCTACCCGCCAGACGCACCATGTCCGCCCAACCGCACCATGGTCCAAGGGTTCGAGTGGTACTGCCCGCCTGATTTCCAACACTGGCGACGCCTGACCAAAATCATCCCCACCCTGGCTCAGCTCGGCATCACCCAGATCTGGATCCCGCCCGCCTGCAAAGCCTCATGGAAGACCGGCAACGGCTACGACATCTATGATTTGTACGACCTAGGCGAGTTCGAGCAAAAGGGCTCTCGCAAGACGAAATGGGGCGGAAAGGAGGAACTTCAGCAACTAGTCGCCGTCGGAGCCCAATACGGCGTCTCGGTCCTCTTCGATGCCGTGCTCAACCACAAAGCCGCCGCCGACTTTAAGGAGCCCGTCCTCGCCCGACGAGTGGACCCCAAGGACCGACGGGTGGTGCTAGACAAAAAGCCTTCGGAGATCGAAGCCTGGACGGGCTATGACTTCCCAGGCAGACAGGGAATGTACTCCCCGCTCCGCTGGTCAGCGCGGCACTTCAAGGGCATCGACTACGACGACCTGCGCAAGGAGAACGCCGTCTGGAAGTTTGAAGGAAAAGAATGGTCAGAGGACGTAGACGAAGAAAACGGAAACTACGATTACCTAATGTTCGCAGATATCGACCATCAGCACCCCGAGGTAAAAAGGGATCTTTTCCACTGGACATGGTGGCTCAAATCCCAACTTCCCCAACTCGGCGGATTGCGGTTAGACGCCATCAAACACTACTCCTACTCCTTCGTCCGCGAACTCCTGGCGCACATCGACCGCCAAGTCTCTCCCGGCCCACCCGGGAGCCCTGGAACCATGTTCATAGTAGGCGAATACTGGCGCGAAGACTCCGAGTTTCTCGCGCGTTATATCGAGTACATGCACCACCGCCTCTCGCTCTTCGACGTGCAGTTAGTCTCCAACTTATCCCGCATTTCTTTGGCTTCCGAACACCTCCAATCTTCCTCTTCTGCTCCGGGGATCACGTACGGCAGCCCCGAAACCGACCTCCGTCTCCTTTTCGACGACACCTTATGCGTCTGGAAACCGCACAACACCGTCTCCTTCGTGGTAAACCATGACACGCAAAAGGGACAATCGCTGGAAACGCCCATAGCGCCGTTTTTCATGCCCCTCGCCTATTCTCTCATTTTGCTCCGCGCCAACGCCGGTGTGCCGTGCGTGTTTTGGTCCGATTTGTACGGTTCGTTCGGCGTCACATCAACTAGTACTCCCTCGTCTGAAGACGCCGCCTCTCCCCAAGATACGCCCCTACCGGACCCGCAGCACTGGAAGCCACCGATGTGTGGCGGGCAGGTTCTGCCAAAGTTGATGTTGGCGAGAAGGCTGTGGGCGTATGGGACGCAGCATGATTATTTTGATCACCCGCATTGCGTTGGGTTTACGAGGACGGGTCATTATAGCCAGGCTGGCGGGGCGGGAGTGGCGTGCGTGATGGCCAATTGGTGGGAGCACGCTAGTAAGAGGATGTTTGTTGGTGTGGAACACGCGGGTGAGGTGTGGACGGATTTGCTAAAGTTCTGCCCCGGGGAGGTGGTGATTGATGGGGAAGGGTGGGGAGTGTTCCCTGTTGCGGCGAGGAGTGTGGCTGTGTGGGTTAGTAGAGAGGCTGAAGGGCGGGAGGGGGTTGATGCGTTTGAGTTGTAAGTGTTACCTCGCAGATTGGAATTGCGTGAATGATGACTGACACTCCATGACAGGGACTCCGATGTTTACGGTTTCAACAAGAGACAGCAGGAGCAGGCGTACGAGAGTCAGAGGGGCCCACCGGTGGAGGAGGAGCCGGAGGATTGGATGGTTGCTTAGACGTGGGTGGAGAGCCCGATTGGAATTGGTGCCCTGGCGGTGTGATGTCTAGGCCAGTCAAGAGGTGACGGCGGTGATGAACAGGCACTGGCTGCCACATGGAGAAGTATCACCAACTCATACGAGATATAGTTCATAATGTAATGCTTATTACCAATACTACAGGAGCTCTCGAGCATCCAAACGTCATTATGATTACCAGCCCAGTCATCCTCGGACAATTCCAGATCATCAACAAGGTCCCCGTGTCGACGTTTCTCGTCTCGTCCCACTGTTCACTGCATCAACATCATGGCTTCTCCATATCGATCATTTCCCGAATCCAGCTTCCCCCACCGACCCCAAAGACGGATCAAGCATGCCTCCAACACCCGCCCAAAAGAAGGAGAGAAGTAGGTAGAGAGAAGACGATGGCCGATAAAGGCTCGCTTCCCAAAAGCGGCCAGCGCAGCGATGGCAAAAAGGTTGACGAAAGGAATAAAGGGAGAAAATCATGACGGGCTGAACTTGCCAGTTGGGGTGCGATGCCGTCTTTCAGTGGAGGTTCTTAGTGCTCCCTGGAAGTTTGCCTGCCGGGTGGGCGCGCTTATCTTATCGTCAATGCATACTCTTTAAGGTCCACGACCCCGCACCAGCTCGGTCGACTCTTGCCCAAATCAACCAGAACCAGAACGTCACTTGCACATGACGTCGCCATCAGCGCGTTTGTCGCCCTCGATAGAAAGAGCAATCGACTTAGCCAAGCCCATTGGCAACTAATCGAAGTCATGTCCCACCTGTCCATCCCTCGACATCGTGGCCAGTTTCCGGTACGATGCCCCGTTCACGTGTGCGAAGCCGTGGGCCGCCGCCCAAGACCCTGGCGCACCACGACCCTCGCTCGATTGCCCGATTGCTCGAACGAATCCAGCCTTCCGTGCTGTTGAGATAGACACCTCGACATCTTCCCGGAATACACGAAGCATTGAATGATGGATTGATCTGATGCGAAGTCGAACTGGAGACGTACACGAGGTGGCACTTCTGAAGCGACGGGGGGTACAAAGGAACAGCCGAGAGCGAAACGCTGAATGGAAAGGGTGGGTACTATGGAAGGGTTGCACCGACGTTGATGAAGAATGATAAAATGGGAGGTAAGTGGGCGAGACGTGGTTTAAGCCCGGGGAAGGTACATGACGAGGGGGTTGTTGCTCCTTCCACGTTTTGGTGTCGTGAGGAGAGTGATCGAGACAGGCTCTCTTGCTCATGCCGTTGATCGCGTCAGTCACAATCGTGACCGAGCCGACGGAGACGGAGGAAACCGTGATCAGGATACCACAACCATTGGCGCCCACCGTACCTTTCTTGTGACAGAATCCGTAAGGTAACATCCAATCGATTTCTGACCTGGTATTGGTGGATGTGGTGATGGAAATAGGTAGGTACCTCTTGGGCTTTCTCAAAGATGGAAAGAACACACGCTTTCTACGGAAAGCAAGCTGGACTGGAGGGTACGATGATGCTGAAAATCTCTGCACCAGAGGGGAATTTCTCACTCCTCCAATCATCTTGCAACCCGAAAAAGTTACCACTACCATCGCAAACCCATCATCACACTGCTGGCCAACCCTGGCCTGAATCCAACGCAAAGCAGCAACAACTAAGTGGATTTCTAGCTTCAGGATAATGACAGTGTTTAACGACAGTAACAAAAGAGCTGACAAGCGGAACAAGATTGCAGGCAAACACGATTCAGCATCCAACACAAACGAAAGTCCGCGTCCATGTTCCATCACCGTCTCGTGACTCAAATCCTTTCCAAAGGTCCGACCACAGGCTCGGTGCCATCTCCTACTCCTCGACCTCGATGATCAGAGGGCGTTGTCTTTTGTCAATTGGAAGGCTCCATGGACAATCCATTCGGAGAACCACCGTTATCCTCTTGCACCGGAGTTGTGTCATGTGAGATTCTGCTGACCGATGTCGAAGACAAAGACCGACCACTATCGCCAGCGATTGTGAGCCTTCCGAGTGTGGTTGCCACATCATCCGAGTCATCCATCGCGCCCATCGTCGAGATGCTGTCCATCCTATCAATAGCAGCCTGTGCTGCTAGGTGCGGGTTGCACGTCGAGCTTCCACCTCCGATGTAACTGGTAGGGCTCGAGTTGGAATCGTGGTGCTTCCTCTCAGCCACATTCTCAGTAATCGTCCTCTTGATCACCTGCCTCAGTGTCTCCAGCATCCTGTTATGGATATCCTGTCTTGTCTTCTTGAATTCAGCAACATTGATGCCGTCTTCGTCGCAGATATCCGGGGCGCGCCACTCATGGTAGACGTTACCATGACCATGGCGAAATTCGACTCCGCTCGGATGGTTGTCGATATACAGCTTGCACAGGCGGCAAGTAGGCTTGCTGCAGCCAATATATCGATCATAATCGGCCTCGGCAAAGAAGCGCAGCGCCACTCCCTCGCGCTGTTCCTCAGTGAGGATCGAGTCCAGTAGCACCAATTCGGCATGCACATACGGCCTGAATTTGCCCTTTGCGTACGCCTTGATCTTGTCTTCCACCGCACCCCGCTGCTCCTCCGGGAGATTGGCATTGCATGCTTGAGCCATCTTCATCTTGTCCGGAAACCGTTTAATGATACCATCAATGGTGCGACGGACGTTCGGGCAGCCAGACCGAACACTGGATGGGACAGCTACGACCTCGAAATCTTCAAACAGCTCCTGACGCCGACGACGCATGGAAATGAGCACCTTGACGGCAATGGTGTAGGAGTGAAGACGGCCAAAGGCGTGCCGTAGCTCGCTCCATGGTGTCTTGATGGTGGGGTCCCTGTCTGCTCGAGCTTTGCCGCGAAGAAATCCTTCGAAGGAAGAGTTGTGAAGCTCCTTGATCGTCTCCAGCAGCTCCCGTGTCTGGGTTATAACTGTCGAAAAGAAATTTAATATGCTAACTGGGCCACAAAAGTAAGTGACCTCTGATTACTTACAGTTTTCTAGACTCGGTCTCTCTCCTGATAAGCAAAATCTTCTCAGAGAATTGATATCACGAGCGGCTTGCTGGGCTATGTGAAATGGGATTATTAGCAAGAGAAATTGTCTCGAAGATTCCAGTTGGTGTTCTTACCTTCAGCTGTGTCCTCCTGCTCACAAACCTTCGCGCAGAAATCCATCCTGTCCCTTTGGGTCAAGTTCTTGATGTACTGTTCAATGGCAGGCCGGTTGAACGCTAGAACCTTCTCCAGGACCGTCCCGAACATTCCGTTTAGCTGGTCGTCAGGAGTGTTGCCCAAGATCCCAAGAATGTCGCCAATGTACGTCTGGACATCTTCGAGCTCCTCGTTGGTCCGCTGGTTGGATGCAAACCGATACTGAATCTGGCCAGGCTGGAGAATAGCGAATGCTGTGACAGTTTTGCCTCTCAGCCCGTTGTCGCAGATTTGGCCGAGCTTGTTGACGAAACATCGAAATGAGTCTCTCGAGGATCTTCCAATGTCAGACTCGAGGTCGGGTTCCGGTTCCTTCACGCTCTCCGCCTGGAACTTGACTTCCTTCAGGCAGTGAAGCAGGAGAACGGCTTCGTAGAACCGGAGGCTGAGACCCGGTTCCAGCGGGACAACATTGGAGGAGAGATCTTCAGTTGACATGTTGTCAGGGCTTGGGGAATATGGGTAAGGAAGATGTCGGGTAAGTGCAGTTGCAACGAAAAAATTGAAGTGTTCTGGTGAACTGATGATTGGGACTAGGCTGAGTTAAGGAGGTGCAAGTTATCGAAGTGGAAAAAGTCGACCTCTTCGAGGGTTTTTAAAGAATAGACATCGTTAAACCTCAAGACCTTGAACCAAGTCATTCTTCCCAACTTCACTGTTCCGGAGGCCATTCAATCATGAGGCCTACAGCGCGGGCGCGACCGGTTTCGTCGAGATTCCATGGCAATCTCATGTTCGTGAGGCCCACCGCCGCGGAGAAGATGAGCCAAGAGCATGCCTCCACGCACCGGACCATGCGTGATGTGATTGACAACAAACAACGAGGCTCTTAGCCCCCTTGGAGGCCGAAACAAGGCAATGCAAAGGTTAGAGGCCCTTCGGCTCAGTTCTTACGCAACAGCGCGAGTCCAAGGAGTAGTTTCAGTTGTTCGGAGACCTGGGTCGAATGGAGGCAGACAGGTCGTGCATTGGAGGCATGCCATTCTTTATCTACTTTTACGCCTCACCTCGACAATTGAGAGCCTATCACAGTTTCAGTTGCCTCTCTTTGGGCCAATTGGAGGGCGTTGGAGGAAAAGACTAGGTCACATCATTGGGCCAACATAGTGGCTACACGCTACCAATCCCACCGCGTCAGTGGGAGCAACGGCCCCTTCACCGTCGTGGGCCTCGTAGGCCTCTGGCAGATTTAGCCTTGTTGGCCCCATGTTGACGATGTAGGCAAAACACTTTTCCTGTTTGGGGGTCTACGGTTGACGGTGGGCCGTGGTGCATTAACAGCAAGGGTTGAAGACAATGTCTTTACTGGAGGCTTACGACCTCGCGAAGCCATCATGGACCCAGTATTTGAACCAAGAACTCTGCTAAGCAACAAAGCACAGTCTCGTCTGTCCCTTCCTGGCTTTCAGGGGTTCTTTATATCACCTTGTTACTCACACCGACGGAACTCTGCGTGGCTCCATTGCTCCAACGGCGTCGAGGCCACCGGCAACCGGAGACACGTCTTATCGTTTCCATCGTCAGCAACCTTACTATTGTCGGAACCGGAACGCCCTTGTTCGTCTATCGATCGCTTCGATCCCGCCATCACACACCCACATGTACACACAGTCAGTGTCAGATACAAGCGACGGTAACGACCCATCATCGTCATGCGCGACAACCATACCAGGTCTGACCACAACTTTCCAGTTGCTGAGGGCGGTTACCGTTTTGACCCCAATACCTGGGATGTCACTCTTGACAACACCGGCTTGAGCTATTCCGATCCGGACAGTCCTTGGTCATCCTTCGCCCCGGACACTCCTCCTGGCGTTGGCATCGTGACTTCAGACATGCCGTTGACACCACAAGGATCTGCCTTTGGAAGCAGTGGAGACCACCCTGAGGAAAACGAACAGTACAGCTTCCCGGTGCACCACAATGCGGAGGACCTGACGGTTGACCCCAGTTATTTGGATATGAGCCAATATCAAGCCACGTACGACACTGGAGTTCAGGCTACGAGCTCCTATATCAATACTCAGGCTTGCTCTTATTCCCCTTTTTCTGGAGTCGGGCCTTCGGGTCCCCCCCCTATCCCTCAGACTTACTCATTTGAACAACCCATCGAAGCCTATCAGGCCTCTGACAACCCTTTTACTGGAGATCAAGACTTCAACCAATACGGTTCGGCAGAAGTAGCAGGAGCCCACCCTCCACCCCGCTACGCTTCATCAGCATAGACGATGGATCCCGAGCGACCTGCGGTTGGAGACTTGGACCCGAGTCTTGGAACAGACTCGGGGTTCCTTTTGAACAATACTGAAACCTTACAACTACCTCCGGAGCCAACATATGCCATTTCTGGGCAAGTTGGCTACACAGACGGTCAAGAAAGTATTTCTTACCAACACTCGTTTCAACACCATTCTTCGGCCTTGCAACAGCAACAGCCACCACTGTCTCTACCACTTCAACTCTCCCAGGACGTACACATCGCAGACCACGAAGCTATGCGGCAATCTAGCGATCAGCAACAATCAGCGGAACAGTCAACTTTCGCCACCACTGCCACTGGCGAATTCAGATGCACTGATCCCACATGCAAGACCCAGCCTGTCTTTAAGCGAAAATGCGATCTAACGTGCGTCCTTCTTCCTGTTCCGACACCTCTTCCTCGCCTTCTTTTCCATCCCTTCCTTTCCTTCGTTCCTAGTTGCTGACATGGCTGTCTTCTACAGCAAGCACCAAAACAACCACCGCCGACCCCGCGAATGTCCGAAAGCCATTGAAGGCTGCACCTACGGCGGCGCAGAACGGAAAGACCTCAATCGTCATTTATGGTCGCATCACCCGGTGTATGCCCGAGAAAAGAATATTCCAAAGGAAGAAACGATGTGCGATTACCCGGGTTGCGACTACAAGGGGAGAAAGGACAACGTGCGGAGGCACAAGGATACTGTTGATCATCATCGGGAACAGCCTTGATCACTGCGAGCCTGGTCGGTTTCCAGTGATGAGAATTCCATTTTATGTGTCATGATTTTCCATTTCTCTTCATTTCCGGTTTTTTTCCATTGTTCTTTCTGATAACAAGACCCGTGTTTCGTTGACTGTGTTCCGAAAGGGGCACAGTTTTGGTGGTGCGTTAGAGGAGTACCTTTTTTCCCAGTCCTTTCCTATCACAGAGTACATACATTGCTATTTTGTTCGAAAATTGCAACAGCACACAATCACTCGTCCAATATCTCAGCCGGAAGCAAGACAATGTTCATTGATGCGTGTCGTCTATCATGTAACCCAATAGCTAGCTACCTACTAGCTACCTTGACCCGGTGCGGTCCCGGGCTTCCGGCACAATCCACATCCTAGCATTCCACGGGCCTCTTGCAGCAGCGTTACACCACCCTACCCAGTTCCCGGCACTTTCTCCTCCACTCAACCAATGGCACAGGACAGTTCCCCAAGTAAGCACGATGATGTGCAGACACAGTCCATGGACAGTCTTGAGACCGTGCAGTGGGATTGGGCCTCTTGCAGCATGGTGGGCTTGGCGTTGGTACTTGGTAGTGCTAGCGCCGGAGGCCGGAAGTCTTGGATGACGACGAACCTGTGTCGTCGGGGAGAAAGGATGTTGAATTGAATAGCTGGATGCTTTGGTCGTTGACTTGGGCGAAATTCCGGATGGCCCTGTAGAAGGTAGGTTTCGCTCCCCGGTTGGGCCGGCTGTTCGGTCAAGATGTCCGCATGTCTCCGGCAGAGTGGAGACTGTAAGACCGTCCAAGTGGGGCCGGTCCGGGGTTCGTGTAACCTCTTCCGGAGTTCCGGGGGGCCGTGGTGGGGCTTACACTGTGGGTGGGGCCGGTGTGTACGTTCTCGGTTTCTTTTGAGCGTTACGCTGATAAGTGAGCAGACGCCACAAGTTCCGGGAGACCATCTTCAGGGCACGAACAGGCCCGGATCTCTCTTGGTGCACCTCTTCTCGCCCTATTGCCCATTCGTCAATCGGACATGTTTCCAATCTCTTCATCGTCACGAGCAACCAAGCGTGGAAGAACTGGACAGCAGAAATCTCGAGCACAAATCCAATCATGTCAACCGTGAGGTTCGAGTTGATCAGTCCAGGACCGGAGAGCTCGCTGTCGTTTCTGTCGAAAAGCATCGGCAGCGTCATGACAAACATTGCTGTAACAAAGATTATGCTGACCACGAGAAAGCCTAGCACCCCTCTGACGAAGTTGTTTAGTATTTTGACTTCTATCTGTTGGTGGCCATATTATTTGCATGGTTAGCTAAGGTACTCTTTACCGAGCGATAGGATACATGGACACAACTGCCCGTAACAACCGGTGAAGGTCAAGTCAGAGCGGTCTACTTACACCTTGCACTTTTGCTCTTATTGCATGTCTCTGGATCTCGAGCATGGACGAGAGCAGACTGGCCATCATCAGGTTGACCCACGCCAGCATGACAAGGCTAACGCCAAGCGATGCCGTTGTCGGACAGCTGCTAAGTATCCAAAGAATGGCAAAGCCAAACACAAGCAGGATGTCCCACAGCAGCGATAGCGCGCGCGCCCTCGGTGGGAAGGCTTTGGGAAAGAACTGTCTGACCATCCAAAGCGTAAGCACGGCTGTGAATAGCAGCGTTCCCCAGGTGAAGGTTTGAGTAGCACCCCAAAGGTCCTTCATGTTGCTACGCTTCCATTCCAGTTGGTATAGTGAGTAACTCACGGATATAAGGTCAAAGGCGTCGTGGTCCCTTACTTGCTTGACAGTGAAAGTTGTTACGATCCCACCAGAGATCACTTATGTAAGCCAGACTAGATAGAACCAACGGACCAATCAGGTAGGACCCGAAGGCCCGAAGGCGCCGGGTCCCCGGGTCCGTGGTATCGGGACCCGAAAGGTTCGGGTCCCCGGGTCCGATATA
>RAOC01000472.1:0-19623 GCA_009804845.1 Neurospora sp. FGSC 26637
CGCTCGCGGCGGCGCGCGGACTGTACTCGGCCCTCTACGCCCAGGGCGACCTGGCTTCGGCGAAGAGGTACATGGTCGCGGCCGCCGAGCTGGAGGAGAAGGCTCACCCGGAAGACACGTACGGCAGGCTGGACTCGCTGGTCAGAGTCATTCATTGCGAGCTGGGCATGAACGACATCACGTCCGCGCTGGAGAACCTCAAGATCTTTGAGAGCACGCTCGATAGTCTGTCGGGCGCGGCCGATTGGCGGATGCGGCTGTGCTACTTGAGGGCGAAGGGCGAGGCGTTGAGGCAGCAGGGAGACCCAAAAGCGGTCGATGTGCTCGTTGAGCAGCTGACGTTGGCGAGGGCGAGCAGCCCGTTGCAGAATGGTTGGTGGGCGGTGGTGTCGGGGGAGAAGCATCTGGCGTATGCGAAACGGTCGGTTAGGACGATGGAGAGGGTCGTGCCTTACCCGCTTCCTTGCTGACTGACAGCCTTTAAGTCCGTCTTTGGCCGGTCGATGAGTGGCTTGGAGATATCTTTGTTCGGTTTATTGTGTTCCCCTTTCATTGAAAGAGTAGAGGAGTTTGAGGAGTTGAGCTTTACGAGAGAGACATTGATGGTCACCTTCTTATTTATTATATGTTGGTGCTGATGTTGTCGTTCGGTGGTTTGTCGGAGAGTCGGAGAGTGAAGCAATGGGTTACTTAGGTGTGGGGAAATGGTTGATTGGTGGCTTGAGGGAGAGAAGAGGAATGGGGGGCCAGCCCAGGTCTAAATACTACAGAAACGGAAAATCGGGGTGGGACGCTCTTTCCACACGTAACAAGAGCTGATCCTGCATCCAACTTCTGTAAGGCACCGGATGTGGGGAGATGTCTCCACTCTAGGTTTCCTCTTCTTCCACCCGAGACCAAGCAAACTATCAATTCCTCCTTATTGGTTTCAACCACGATCTCAGAGATCTTTTCGTCATTTGGGTGGGTATTATTCTAAATGGAGGATTGGCCGACCTCTTGCTCTTTCCCCAGATCAATCAATCCATCAAATTTACCACACTGGTTTCCGCTCCTCTCGGTTCCCATGGACCAGACTCGACGTCTTCAGACCTCAACTTGACATCTCTGTTGGATTTCCGACATGGATTCACGTCACCACAGCTTCGAAATCTTTCCCGGTCGCAGTCTTCAAGGACATGACCGAAACTGCCCACGAAAAGGCCTACCGATATGAACCTGCTGGGTCTAAACAATCTTTGACGACGGGCTCAGCGATTCGCGTCCGCTTCCGTCTCTAAATCATTTGTCTATTCCGATGCCAACTGCCCGTTCCTTCCCGAGACTCCCTCTGAGCTTGTATCAGACTCTTGCAGAAAAGGATGCCTCAAGATCTCTTCAAGAGACATCCTCTGGTCAGGAAACCACTGGAAGATACCCTGCAACAGTTCCAGAAACATGTCCGCCTTCTCCTTCGGCAACTCGCTCTTAATCACCGCCAGATGAAGCGGACTCTTTGCCCTATGCCTCTTCTTCCAATTCTTCAGCGCGCTATACCTGAGGAATCCAACATGGGCCGGATTAGACGGAAACACGGTCTTCTTCCCTTCTTTCCGATCCTTCCATGCATTTCGATACGGTACGGGGATGGGGCCAAGAAAATATTCCATCTCGGCCAGCACGTCGGTTTCGGGGCACCTGTCGACCGATTCCCAGGTGTCTGGGAAGGCAGCATGCCCCGAGCAGATCTTGACCATGGAGCAGCCCAGCGCCCATATGTCACTTTCCACGCTCATATGCCCGTAATGGCGTATGATGCACTCCGGCGCTTTATAATGGACGGGAATCAGCGAGTGACGCGGCTCCCATGAGTGGTGCCAGGCTGAGCCCATGTCGATCACGGTCGCGCGAGGGACCTGGAGGCCTGCTTGTCCTACAAGGCCTATGTCCAAGTTTTTTCGAGCCAGAATTTCTTTGAGGGCGTGGATGTCACACGTGGCCGGGAAAACGAGGTGGTCTGGCTCTCTCATCGGCTCGGGATCCTCCAATTCGACTACTTCCGGCTGGCCATACACCTGCAGTATCTCGTCTTGACTAAGCTTATCCAAGTGAGGTAAGTAATACAGGATATTTGCCGGCCTAAAGTCCCCGTGGGCAATTCCCATGTTATGCAACTTCTGAAGAGCCAGCGCAATCTGTCGACAGGCAAAGCGGCTGGCGTGATCGTTTGGGTCCCGGCTGCACAAACCCTCGTTCGAAAGACGAAGAACCTCCTTATTATCCACCTTAGGCCCCAGCAGAGGGAGTACAAAGCAGGTATAAGTCGTCTTACCACCCGGCCCTCCCTTGATAGGGAATTGTTCGTACGGAATGGCGATCTGGTACTCGGTTAGTGCTTTCTCAGGGCTGATACCGGCGCGCTTGAACTCCTTCAAAACGCGAAGGTCGGTGTCGGCAGTCCCTCGACGATGGATTTTGATGGCTTTCCATCTCGATGGAGCAGTTTCGGGAGGCTTGGTGTCTTCGACGAGCCACACGGTGCCATAGGTTCCGTATCCGAGCTTGTTGATGACATGAAAGATCCGGTCGGCTTTTTTTGCTCCGATCTCCGTGTTGATTTGTACTGGAAATAATTGCCCAGACAAGTATAAGTCAGGGTCTTCTGTGTGGCGCCCGAGAGCTTCGTCTTTAGTGACTATCTTCACCTGGATTTCGGCAGAACTTTCTGAGCGAGCGGCAGACATCGCAATGCAACGGGGCCTGGTGCTGGCAGAGTGTTTTTACGGTAAGCCAGCTGGCGAGATACACAGCGGGATGCTAACTGTGATATATGACAGCCTTGTGAATCACCCTGGGCTCAGAATCCCTTCAAGTCGAGCCCGAACAATGGTTCAGTCAGTACCGAAGCTTCGTCCACGTACCAGTGTCTGCGATACTGCGTGACCTGGCATTTTCTCCTAGAAGAGATGTCAGCCGCTGACATACGGTGGCTCCTTCTGGCGCCTCGGAGACCTCGTCGACAGCCCTCCTTTCGTGGCGGGCGTCTTCTCCCGATTTCGTTTCGACTGGTCCATTGCAGGTACTGTCAATGGGTATCTTTATGTCTTTGACCTGTGATGATTCACGCAACCATCATCACGCTTTGTTGACATTCTCCCTCGTTATCTCGTGATATAGTCGCCGATGGAACCGTTTCATCCTAACCCTCTTATACCCGAACTGACTCTCAACTCAACCTATAGCTTCCAGTCCACAGCACACACGGTTTCTATGATGCTTCCATTCGCTTTGACCTCCCTTTTTGTGGAACTCGACTTACATGAAAGTCAATCCACCAAACATGTCAGCCAAGGGGCCAAGCTCTTCCCCCATCTTGCTAAAACGAAACTGTGTGGAACTGCGTTAGGACTGACATCAAACATCTCAAATGTCAACATCTTACCGTCAAAACCACACATACAAACCGCGACAGGAAAAAAAAGCAAAAGGAATATAAAAAGGAGGAGGATAGTAACGAGAGGTCCGTTACCAAAATGACAGGAGAAAAAAAAGAAGGTTTTGGTGATCATCGTGCGACGTGGGCCTGATTCGAACAGACGCTCCCGAAGGAACAAGATTTCTAGTCTTGCGCATTAGACCACTCTGCCACCACGCCATTGGTTGTATTGTTAAAAATTGCAGCGAATAATCCACTCTTATAGTCAGACAATCAGCGCTACATTTGATCTGGTCCCAGGAAAAGAAGACAGAGTCTGGACGGAAACAGCTCGAAATAAATCATTGTTGGCTGGAAACCCGACAATATCGTGAATTTTGATCTCTCACCTTCTTCTCTCCATAATACGTGATTTGAGAACTCGTCCGTCGGGAAACATTGCGCTTGTGGGTTGCGCAAGGAAGAGTCCGTCCACCAGTCAAAATCCACCCTCCAATCTTCCATCGAACCCAAGGAACACGCGTAATACTTGGGGGGCTTCTGGGCGCCAAGTATCGTGGATATCCCGTTGTCATCTCGTTATTGTTTCAGTTCTTTTCCCCGTTTTTTTCTTCTTCGGCGGGAGAACCCAGAACCACGTAACCTCGAACCTTGGTTGCAAGCAACACCGCGAGATCTTGGTTACCCTTTCCGACGTGCCCATGCTAAAAGCTTGAAGACAAGGGGTTAGTGGTTCCAAAGTTTCAGGAGTATTTGTTTGGATTCCTGAATGGAAGAAAAATCCCACCAACCAAACCCCATGCGCGGATTGATTGCCAAGACGTTGCAATTGTTCCGTTGCTACGTACCCCCTTTTTGATGCTGCTGCGAACGCGTAATGCTTGAACCAGGAATCACGAACTACGAAATGAAGTGCATAGTAACTGCCGATACCCATGACATTGACACAGCATCAGATGAGATCATCAGGATTATCAGGATGAGCCGTGGAAAACATACCCGAATGCCATCCGTACTTGTAGGTCTACATGTAAAGGCCGGCTCTCTCTCCTGGAGCTATTTAGTTTTGGTTGAAGCGGCAAACCCTTGATCAACTTATGTGTAAGTAGTTGATCCGTACATTCTGGACGAGGCTCAGGGCCTTTTGATCAAGGTATCGTATGTACAGATCAAGATGCAAAAGAGAAAGCTCAAGGCGTTCGGATGGAGTCTTTCCTTAGTCCTGGCTTTCCCGCGGATGGTGTCCGAACGGGGGGCAGTCTAGGCGAGACTACCTACGCAGTAAGATCGCAGAAAAAAGGCAGGGAAATCCGGGGTGTGCATGGATGGCTATGCGCAAGCTAGACCTACTTTGGCTTGAGGATGGTCTCGCACCGTGATTGCAGAGGATCATGGATCGTGGACTGACCTGTGACCTTTGTCCATCGAGGGGGTCCGCCGAGGTTCCCCATGGCTGACATGGAATCTCTAACTAGACGCGTGCGTCTTCTAACGGAGTAAAAGCTCAATGGAGATAGTCTAGCCTGCCTACACTTTTACCAGTTTCTGATGCCGGGGCTGGGCTGGGCGGATACCCACACACATGGGACTGGACAAGGCCTGACAGAGAAACGAAACAGACAGGGTCGAGTTTCGAAGAGAACCACACCCCTTTCTTTCCCCAACATACCCGATCATGGTCTTTCTGGGATTGGTGGAAGGGCATGAAACCACCGAACGGACGGAAGAACGTGTGGATCAAAGGGGCGCCTGTCTCCTATCAGGTTCCTAGCAGTGGTGAACGACATCGGAGGGCGGACACGGAGAATGCCGCGACCGTTACGACGTCAAACATACATACCGACACTTGACAATACGAAATGATCTTTGACATGGGATGGGGATGCGAATACGTAGTTAGTTGTTGATAATCGGACCCAGACCAGACCAGACCAGACCGGCATATAAAGGAAGGACATAGAAGCTTCCAACAACGATATTGAATCAGTCAAGCTCATCAGCATCTTGAAGAGTTCACCAACTTACCAACCAACGAACCACCAACACCAACACCAACACCAACACCAACACCAACACCAACACCAACACCAACACCAACACCAACACCAACACCAACTATCACCATGTCCCTCAACATGAAATCCCTCTCCCTCCTCGCCGTGGCCTCGCTCGCCTCCGCAGCTACCACCAACACAAACCTGCAAACCACCTTCCCCACTCCCTCCGGCACGACCGCCCTAGCCGCCGTCAAGACCGTAGCAGCCGGTGGCAGCTTCGACGGCGGCATGCACCAATGGGACCGATGGCCATCGACCTGCAACCAACAGACGGAGGGCGGCGACAAGGACGCCGTGTTCATCCTGGAGGACGGGGCGACGCTGAGCAACGTGGTGATTGGCCCGAACAACGGAGAGGGCGTGCATTGTATGGGGAAGTGCACTTTGAACAATGTGTGAGTTTTGACTTTATCTTCCTTTCCTTCCACCAATGCCACCCATGCCACTCTCTATACATCAGCCAGCGAACAGGCAGGCGCTGACAAGCATACCCCAAAAAACAGTTGGTGGACCGACGTCTGCGAAGACGCCGCCACCTTCAAACAATCGTCCGGAACCTCCTACGTCAACGGCGGCGGCGCGCGCCACGCCGACGACAAGGTGTTCCAGCACAACGGAGGCGGGACCGTGGCCGTCAAGAACTTCTACGCCACCGACATCGGCAAGCTGTACCGGTCGTGCGGCAACTGCAAGACGCAGCACACACGTTCGTCGACTTTTACCAACGTCCGGGTCGAGGGCGCCAAGGTGGTGGCCGGTGTGAATGCCAACTATGGCGATAAGACCACCATCAAGGACTCGTGCATCAAGGATTCGAGTGTCTGCTGGATTTTCCAGGGCACGAGTGATAATAGCAAGGAGCCGACCAAGATTGGGTCGGGACCTAGTGGTACTGCTTGTGTTGCTTCGGCGGTTAAGACTTCTGGTTGCTGATTGCTGAGAGGGGGAAGGGCTGGAGTCGGAAAGTCTCGCGTGGTGTAGTGCCATCAACGGTGAAGGGAAGTTGTACATATGGACGGATGTTGGTGGCCAGGATGGTGTGGTTTTTTTTTTTGTTCCCTTCTTTTTGAAGACCAGCAGGTCTAGAAAACGCTGTGCACATGTCAAGTCGTTTTGTTATGGGGATGGACAGCACCTTGTATATAATTCTTTCGTTTGAGAGTACATACCATTTTGAAAAGCAGCAAAGATGCATGCAGGAACACCCGCCCAGACTTATACACCATGATTCGACATAACTGGTATCTGTTCCCTCAACTGATGAGTTCGAACTTCCTTTTGTGCTTGGGCGCCCGAACTCAAGCAAACTGTCTTTTTCCTGTTGCAATATGACCCCAACCCATGCATGCCATGTGACATTTTCCCCTGACGCCGGATTCTTGCTTGCTGCTGTGAAACGAAATGCTCTAGAGTAGCAAGCCGATAACCCCAGAAGTGGTTGTGGCCATCAAACAATCTCATCGTGTGGCAGATCCGGAGGTGGCCAGTGGGACCATCTACTATGCCCGGCCTGTACGGCACAGAGCAAGCCCATGTGATTTGTGACCCATAGAATTGCGAAATGTAACAACAACAGGGAAACACTTGTTTTCCAACCTACCACCGTTCCCGCTCGCCAGTACTGTTCGTTGTCGTAGACAGGAGCTGTGTCAGGAGTGACCCTAACCATGTGCCCATCATGGTCATCCAACTGGCTGTTCTGGTTGTCCAATTGCTCGTTGCTGCTTCCTCGCCTACTCCCGGGATAGACCCTAAGCATGGCATTGCTTCCTCTTCTTGGTTCCGGGCTCCCAACCGGGTTCAGCAGGTCCAGAATCGCCAGGGCAACAACCGATGTCAGAATGCCAATATTGGAAGTATAGGGCCAGCAGATCCATGACAGCGAGAAGATTTTGATGCCCAAAAAGGCAAGCCTAAGCAGCACTCCGAGGGAAAGACCATTTGCGTCCAGCCACCTCCCAGCGTGATATCGTGTTAGCACTGCGCGGTGCTTCATCTGCTCAAGCCGGGTGCTAGGCGGTGGCATGAGCAAAGGGGTTGTGATGGCTGATGGAGATGGGTGCGGGGAGACGACGCTGCCGTTTCTTGACAGCGTCAATGATTGCGACTGCGTACGCGTGTCGTGGGGACGATGATCGGGTGCACCATTTTGGTGGGTATGTGTGTAACCATCAACTGACAAAGGAAGATCCTCGTCTGAAGATGAAGACACTTTGGCATGTCTGTGGTCTGTTTTCGGAGGAGTGGTCAGTGAAGGCGCCTCTGGGGAGGACGAGGCGGGTGACTGACCTGGCACAGGCGTGCTGAGAGGCATTGGAGAATCCAGATCCTGTATCCTCCGCCCGGCTAGGCCAATCGATGGGATGGGACCGGTAGAGTTCCCTCCCACCCCGTCTAAGCTTGACTCGTTCTTCATGGCACTCAAAACTTCATTTGCACTCGGACGCTCGGCTGGGTTGATGGAAAGCAGCCGCTTGAGCAGCTGGTATAGCTTTGCTGGGAGGTCAGGGCGCTCGCGTCGTTCATCCTCGAAACCCTTCCAGTCCGTGATCTCGGTACGTAAGAGATCAATGTCCTCCAGCTCTTCGTGGAGCGAATTAGCATTGGCATACGGCAACCTCCCGAAACACATAAAGTAGAGAATCATTCCGAGAGAAAAAATATCCGACTTTGCCGTAAAGTTACCGTACTTGCCATTGGCGTCCTTGATTAAGACTTCGGGAGCACAGTAAGAAATGGTACCAGTCGACCCTGTTGATATGCGCACGGCGTTTTCGGGCTGAACCTCGCCGAAATCACTGATGAGACAGCTGGTACGACCACCCTCGCGATGCAAAAGGCAGTTACTGGGTTTGAGATCCCTGTGAATGTAGTTGGCGGCGTGGAGGTACGCTAGACCGGAAGTGATGTCCTTGAACAGCGAGAAGATGTCCTTGAAGGGCAACTGGCGCTGTGTCACGCTAGGCCGTTCGATGAAGCCCTTGGATCGCCGGCGTCTTTGGGCCTTGATCTCCTCTATGGTTGGCTCCTTGAGCAGGTCGCCAATGACATACTGCTGCAGATCACCGCCGTTACAGTACTGCTGGAGAATGAAGGCACATGCGACTTTGGGGCCGAACTTGTTGATCTGGACATCCTCGACCCACGAGAAGCGGTACGAGACCAAGTTTGGATGCGACAGTTTGGCGAGCAACTCGACTTCGACAAGCACCTTGCCCAGCCAGGCGTGGTCATCGCCAACGGGCACGCGCTTGCAAGCAAAATGACCCAGGTTGCAACCGTCAATCTCATGGCGCACCAGCATAACGACGCCCTTGCCACCGCGGCCGAGGGTGCGCTCCTCGTGGAAAAAGGTTTCGAAATAGTTTGGGGCAAAAGCCTCTTTCTTGATGCGAGTGGTCTCGGGGGGTACAGGCTCGCTGCTGACGAATTCGGCATTGTGGACGCCCACTTGGTTTCCCCGATCGTCTATAGCGGGGACAGGACGGACCAAGCGGCGGATGGGGCTCGAGGGCGGGCGTGGGTTGGAGGGACCCTGACCGTTGTGGCCGTCGCGCAACATACGAAAGTAGTCGGGGTCGACGTAGGACTCGCGTCGGTCCGAGTCATCATCGACGTGACTCTCGGAAGAAGTCCGCAGGGGCTGATGACAGGTGGGACATTCGTGAAGCTGGAGGCCGCGGATCTCGAGGCGCTGCGTGAGGGGATCGCGGACGACGATGGCATTGCGATGGCGGCTGTTGGAGCGAACATGTCAGCTTTCCAATTGGTGTGCCAGGAGTGGGATGACATGACGTACAGCACAATCTCTCGCCCTTCGCGGGGGTGGTATGGGATGAGTGACATGATGGTGGTGGTGCGGTGGTGCTGTCCTCAGGACTTGGAGCTGGAGACGGAGACGCCCATTCTGTTGATGGGCTTAAATCGCCGTGGTTGTGACGCAGACGGTTGAGCGTCTTTTCTTGTTCTTTTGTGCTCTTTGTCGCTGTTTGTCGTGCTGTTATTGTTGCAGTCTCGGAGCTGTGGGAAGCTGCCGTCTTTGCTTGGAACTGGATCGCGGGGATGGAAATGGGAACCTTGATGGGAGATGGAGGTGTCAAGTGGAAATTCCCGTGAGAGCTGGAGGATTGACAGGAGGGGTCTTGTCAATGAGGGATTGCTGGGGATGCTTGTTTGCAACTGGCCTTTTAGCAGGCAATTCGACTTTTGGCAGCTGCGTTGCACCAAACAAGACCCGGTGACGGAACGGGAAGTGGCGTTGAATGCCCTGTGTAATGGGTTCCAGGTTAGAAGTGGCTAGTGCGTCCGGCAAAAAGGAGCAGCCGGGGCTCACCTGTGTGACACAGCGTTTGAGAACTGTTCCCACACTCAAGCACCCAACAGTTTCATGAGCTGACCACAACTTTTTGGCAAACGGACCTTTGAAACAAAAAGAACAAGACTTCATTTGCCCATATCTCCACCAAATGAGGAGATGAAAGAAAACTGATTGTAGATTAAACATCAGCGTGCTTGACACTATCAAGATAGCACTTTTTCTGATGATATAATTGATTTTTTTTTTTTCGTTTTCGTCTTTCGTTTCGATGGTCCGTTTGTCAAAAAGTTGTGGTCAGCTCGATTCTCGGGAAGTCTTGGCAACTGTCGAGGTGCTTGAGTGTGGGAATGGCAATCGCTTAACAATTCCATCACTTTGTCACATCAATCTCCACCACCACGTCGGCTGCGTGCATCAATTCCCTTGACAAGTTTCTTGTTTGCTCTCGATGACTTCACTTTGTCAGATCAGCCCCGAAATAGTATTAGTCTAGGCGCTGAGGACGTTAGGCGCAACCCTACCGCCTTCCGTTCTGCCGTGGACGAAAAAAGTATAAAACCTCGAGGAACTTTCCATTTGCTCTTCTTTCTATTAAGTACCTCAATCACAACACCAACTTTCACAACAACCAAACCCAAACCAAACCCAAACCAACAATGCGGTGCCATAGTTGCAATGCCGAAGTCCAGAAGGGCACGATATGCCCTTGCGGTCTTGTAAGATGCCTTCCTTCCCTTACTTTAATTCTATCTATCTTTACCCAACCTCGCTGCTACCTTTTCTTCGGGATTACAAGACAAAGTAACTAACCTCTCCCTTCCGATTACAGCAATGGTAGTGTTGAATAAACCTATCTACCTACATGGAAGGCGAGTGCCTTGGGCATCAAGATGCCAGGGGCTATCTAGCAATTTGGGGCATTTTTTTATTTGGAATTTTTGTAACAGAAAGGGGTTATTAGAAGTAGGGTGGTCCAGTTAGACAGGAGCAGATGGGCTGTACCTCTATCTACCCTTTCAAGCAATGCAAAGACATCCGGTTGCGATGCGGATAACCCCCTCGATCTTCCCGCCTTTTGCGCCTCCTTGAACCAGGTCATCAGATGCGCCGCACGACAGAAGCGCCACGAGATCTCCTCGTCCTCATCTGCGCCCTCGCCTGCACTGGTGCCGCCGCATACCCGGTGCCATTGGTCTGGCTCCCCGGTCCAAAGTCAGGCTGTCCTCCCAAGCTGCCAAAGATATCGCCAATATAGTTGGTTGGCTTGATTCCCCTTTGGAACGTGTGCTCCCAGCCCTGCAGAATCCCTCGAACAATCTCGACACCCGCCATGCCCAGGTTGGCACATGCTGTCGCGAAGCCGTTCTGGTCCGCCATCAGGTGCTGATAAGCTGTGACGTTCGGCGGAGGCCGGTCAAAGTCGGATCCGGTTCGCATCACAACCACACGGCCAAAGTCCACGAGGCCCTGGATGGCTCCGCGGACGAGCACCTCGAGGACGGCGTTGTCTTCCTGCGCCGACATGCAGTACTTGCCCGTCCCGTTCGTCCACACCTTCGAGACCGTCTCAAAGGCTTCGCTCAGCAGAGTGCCCGAGTAGTACACATCGCTGGTAGCCGTGTCGCATTTGACGACACTCGGCCCTTCGGTAGCGGCAGCGTACACGAGGCCGGCCTCCTTGTACTTGGCCCGGTACTCGGCCGCTGCCGCCGAATCAGCCAGCTTTGCCTTTTGCGCAAACCCATAGGCTGCATTCCGTAGCGCATCGTTGACTTCAAACACCTCAGTGCCATAGCTGGTGGTAGGGTACTCGTTCGGTCCCTTTGTACCGTAGGCAAAGTATCCAGTGCTGAAGTTGTCGGGCTTCTCTCGAGCATCCAGCTCATACTGCAGAGCGACCTGGATGACATAGCGTGAGAGCGCAACACCGCCAAGTGTTGAGTACTTGGGGTTGACACCTGCGATCCCACCAACGACAAAGTATGTCTGGCTGAGATCAAACTTATCCGAGAGCACCAGAGCCATGGTACTCGCCGCCGCGTTGATCTCGCTCTCTCCGGCCGTCACTTGGCATACGGACTTATCCGCCGTGCATAGCACTTGAGGGTACAGCATGGACAGCCCGGGCACGTCGATCTTGATGTCGCTCAAGTTTCCAGTTCCCGATTCCACCATGCTCGTCTTCCACGCTTCCGATTCAGGCGTAAACTAGAGCGGGCTCAGATTAGCACGTCATCCAGTTTATCACTGCTCTTCTTCCTGTCACTCACCATGCTGATGATGAAAACCTTGGGTGCTATTATCCCCGTATTCCCGCCGGTGTGATTCCTATGGTGAGGGACGGTGGCAGCCGTAGCCTGGCCTACATGGTAAAGCAACTGCAGGGCAACAGTTGCCCAACACGAGAGATGCCGCATGATGAGGGATAATGAGGGATAAGGGCCAAAAAGAATTTAGAAAGAAAATGGTTTCAGAGAAGACAGCTACGTCTTCTTATGCCCAACAAGAAAAACAAAATGTGGATGGATGACTGCGTTCCCTACTCCACCTTCTCTTCCCATGCCACTGCCAGGTTCGGCCAAGCTTTATGGATATCGACGATCATCATCACAATGCGACGGCGGCTGAGCTTATCAAGCATGGTCTACGAAAATAAGAATGCAAGGCGTTCTTACAAAGGCGTTTAAATCCTCGGGATTGCTTCTTTTTCACCCGAGGCGTACCCAGAGTTACGTGTTCTGCATGATGACCGCTTCTGTCCCAGTAGTCATCTGTACATAGAGGTATGTTCCAGCCTATCGCCTCAAGCTGAGACCAAAGCTCCCACCTACACTAGGTGTTGACTGACTCAGCTCAACTCAGCTACGACCAAGCGGTGAGGACGACACGGAGTAAACGCGGCAACTAGCCATGCGGACCAGCCATGATAAAAGATTTTTCGGGAAGAGACCCGATAGCGTGGGAATCGCTAGTCGATCGGCCAAGGTACTGGGATAATGCCTACTTTTTTTCAAGGGGGCTTCCCAGTTGCCGATGAATGTGTGTCGAAAAGTGGTGTGGTTAACTTCTTGACCTTATCAGTCCGGATACTAAACACTTAATCCTGTTCATACAGTTCCCCATGTCGCACTCACGATGGCTGAAGAAGCAACATCATCCATCACTCCCATCGCCTACACCATGAAACAACGCCGATGTCACCCATCTCCATTTGCATATCCAATCCCGATATCTGTTATCCTTTGATCCCCAATTGTTCGACTATTTGGGTGTACTCGGTGCTGTTCGACCTAACTCCGCATCACTGCAAAAACACCAAAAGTGCTTCGGTTGCCTTGACCGAAAAGGTCGCTTGACCACCAGCAACGGGCGTAGTCTCAAACGTCTCGGTCCCGCTTATGGCACAAGATCCATTGTCAAACTGCTGCCCTCCAAACGACGGAGGACTTCCTTGATCCACTCGGGACGTCGCGCTTGCTGCCGTCAGCCTTTTCGCTCTAACCATCGACGAGATCAAGCCGGTCAAGGTAAAGGACTGGGCAGTCCTCGTCCCGCTGCCGGCGAAATAGTCTGAATTGTACAAGAGCACTCGTAGGGGAAGCCCCCTCGAATCGAACGTGGCATAGGCCGCGTAGTTTGTTGAACCGCTATCCAAAGCCGTCAGGTGGCTCGCGCCGGCCATCAATGCTACCGCTGCGTACGCTCCGTAGTACGGGGCCCCCATGCTGTATCGGCCCCAGAAGCAGTACTGGCAGTTGCCGACGGTTCCGTGGTGGAAGTACGTCCTCGACATGTTGCTGTAAGTGGCACGGAGGGCGTAGTCCATGGTCCACAGCCCTGCCCCAAACGTCGGAGACACTCCGGCTGCTCCGCCGCCGGATACTGGAAGGAGTATTTTTTTTTAAGAAAAATTCTTTCTAGGGGTAAAGGGTGTCCGCTACACATACCCGAATTCGTTTCGCCAAAGACGTACTCCTTCCCGACCCCGCGAGCTGCGGCTATGTCGGCGTCGAATGTATGCATGTTTTTCGAAATGGTCGAATGGGTCATGAGACTCTGAATGCTTCCGCCCGGGTAGTTGTGGTGGGCGTAGTGACGAACATAGGGCTTCACAGTTGCGTTTTCCGTCGCTATCAGCTGCGCAGCTCCCCATTTGGGCGGCGCGTCATTCCAATTCCCAGCTTGAATGATGTTGGTCTTGCCAACCGCGCTACCCACTCGGATGGTCCAGTTATTCTGCGATGCGGCATCCGTGGCCGGAGTCCAGTTGACGCCGGATGTGATCGGCTGTCCGTCTTTGACCCAGTCTATTTGCACAACAACAACAACCCCTTTGTCAGCACAACACGGCCGTTCCGAAGGAGGGTGCTTCTCACATTCAGGTTCATTCCCAAGTTCGATCGCCAGCAGATTCCTGACCTCAGAAACTGCAACCTTGGCCGCGGCAATCGTATTGTCAATATTATTCTTGCCCCTATTCAGCCCAACCACAACACTCCCTCCGTACGTCCCCGCCAGCGTCATGAACTTTGGCCCGAACGTCAACACGGACGGTGCGTCCTTGGCGTCTGCCACCGAGTAAACCACGTAGGCCAACGTCTTGGAGTCATATTGCGCCCGGTCTTGCGTCGTTCCGCCGATGCGGATGGGCGGCCAGACTCCCGTCAAGGACTTCCAGTTTGCTAGGCATTGCTGGGTGGCGGTGACGTTGGTGAAGTATGACGGGAAGGCGAAGAATTCGAAGGAGATCCCGATGGGCGCGGGGTCGAGAGGGGCGTAGGCGTAGCCTCCTGTTCCAACTTTGCTGGGGACGTTGAAGGTGACTGCGTTGGCGGCGGGAAGAGCCGCTGTTAGGCAGAGGGCTGTGGTTACTGCTGTTTTGAGGTCTTTGGTCATGGTCGTCAAACAGTTAAGGCAACAGGATGTTGTTCGGAGAAGCTGTTTTGGGGGGATCGTCTCTGTTTACTGGAAGACGTCACCTCAATAGGTATCCGAGGTTCGAAATCGAACGCACCATCCGCCCGATTGATGAATCTCGGTGCTTTAACCGGCCGATGCGACGCAACGCGACCAGGCACATCTGGGAAGTAATTTTTCCGGCTCTCACAATGGAATACCAGGACGATCATCCATGGTACAACAAGCGGGATAACACCTTCTCGTACGCTTGGCACTGAACGCGCGGCAGGTTCCTTGTTAGTGCACCAGACTTGACGAGAAGACACTCCGCAAGTCAATTGCTACCCCCAGCTTCTTACCTTATGTAAGTTGGTATCGTGTTCTTTCCTCCGCTTTATGCTTTCATGGCACTGCTTGCTTTGGCCTCACAGGTACGTTGTCACGAGTCACTTAGTCGATTACATGTAGGTTCTTTTGTCTCAGTTCCATTGTATTATGCTCTAACAAATGCTTATGTCAGTCTAACTAACCAGATTCTATCAATCATCCATCCTCACTTCCCTCTACGCCTGCTGGACTGGCTGCACGAAGTTGCTCACAGCATCTAGCAACCGCACTAGCTCTGCTGACAGCTCCCTCCCTCTCCTAAGAGGTCCCTCGCATACCTCCCTTATATTCGACGGCGACAACTCAGTCAGATCCTGCCTCGCCTTGCTAACAGGATAAGCACAACTGTCGGTAAACTCCTGAAGCGCGTACTTCTTCTCGACAGTGACAAGAAGATCAGACATACCCTTCCGCCTTTGTAAAAAGGCCTTGAAGTTCTCACAGATTCTCTCATCCGCCTCCCTAATCTTCTGGCACAACTCAGCACACTCATTAAGGGGCCTCTCAAACTCCCTAAAGAAAGCCAACCTCTGTGCTGGCAGGTGTTGCAGCGTCGCTCGAGCGTGGGCAAAATCAAGAAATAATCCTTCCATAACCTCAGCTGCTTCGACTAGGTGCTTGTCGATCACCACCTTCTGCTTGTGAATCTCATCTGCTGTACCCAAAACCGAAGTCCTGGCCTGCGAGAGGCTCTGGAAACGTGGGACATCGCCGCCGCCCAGTCCCAGATCGTCTTGGTCAACACTAGCTAGCTCACTCTCACTGTTTTCGTTATTGTCGATACCAATCATGCTCAAAGGATGATACTCCCCCGTCACCGCCAAATTCGGACAACCCGCTGCATTCACACCACCAACGGCGCTAGAGTGGTGGAACTTTTGCAGGAGACATGGCGTCGTCTGCTTGTAGGCTACGCAGCAGCTGTTGACGTGGGTGGGGCAGAGGACGAACTGATGTTGTGGCTGGCGGTGGGTCATGAACTGGTCTTCGGTTGGTCGGGGGAGGAGATTGAGCTTGGCGGCGGCGGCGATGGAGAAGGAGGAGTTGAAAAGATTGCAGTTGCATGTGGTTAGGCTGTCTTGGTGGAAGTCGTGGTGGGAGAAGTGGATGATGTTGATGCGGCACATTTTGGGTGTATGAGTGTGTCTGGTGCTTTTGGTTGTGAAACGGTTTGCTGTTGAGTGGGATGGTTACCTGTGTATTTGCTTTGAGTATCCGGTAAGTCTAGTGTGTTACTGTCCGAAGTGGTTGGCTATGATGATCTTCGAAATTGACAGCATCGGAGGGCCGACAACCAGATACCTTATATACATGATTCGGGAGGTCCATCATGACCTCGGACGTGAACAACTTCTCTGAATTCCTGGTGGGTTTTGTCAACAACAAGCTACCATCTCACGAGCACTTGTTGTTTTATTCCTGTTGTATTTTGTTTCTTCCCCGGGAGACTTCCGATCCACTCGTTCGAGTACCCCTTCACTGATTTTCTTTGTCCTTTTTCCGATGTGCATCCTCCGGGGGATCGGGGAAGACATCCGAAGACAGTTGGGCACAATCCCATTCTTCTCAGTCTCTTTCGAATATTCTTTGTCTGGGCTCCGGCTTCCGAGTTCCGAGTTCCGGCCCATTGTTCATCACCCAGCCCCGGATCGAATGCTTAGAAATGGTTTGGACAGATGGATTAAGCTGCCGCTTCTAATGAGCCTCTCCCGGGGAAGACATCCGTAGGACAATCCCATTCTTTTGATCTCTCTCTTTCGAACACTTTCTTTGTCAAGGCTGCGGCTTCCGAGTTCCGACCCGTTGTTCATCGCCCAGCCCTGAGTGGATTGATCACTCAATTTTGGACAGAGGGACTGAGCTGTGGCTTGATGTTCTCCTCACTGCTCCAGTCTCTCATCACGAACACACTATCAAGACATTGGAAGATTACATGTCTTTTTCCGCCCCGACTAACCATCGAGTTCCACTCTTGTTCTCGAATAGACGGCTGGCTGGTTGTATCAGGGTAATAATGCCTTGCCGACATGCAAGCCGATGTGTGCCTCCTCCATACGCAAGTGCCGACCAAATTCACACCTCTTGTGATAATACTTGGGCACAAAAAGCCAAGGCTTCACATATTAACCACACAAAACGGAGAAATGAGATGGCCTACTTCATATCCACCCCCAGATCATGTAGAACGCTTCGGCGCTATACACCACTACCATGTTTAATCTCGGGAGTCGCATGGCGTTGCATCTTGCATGCACCCCATATCCAGCCATTTCAATTCCCAACTGGGCTCCTTCCGGGCTCGTGTAGTACGTGCTCTTTACCCGGTCTCTGTTAATAGCTGTCTTTAACCGCCTGGCTTGCGCGGGAGACGCGGGAGACACCACGTGCTTGGCAGTGGTCGACGTGATGGATGGTTATACTATGGAAATGCCGCAAACTTGTTGCCAATGAGGTCCGGTTGTGATATCAAGGAGGGGGGGGAGACATGGAGTGCCTACCTAGAGAGCATATAAATCTACAGGTCTTCCTTCTCGGTTTTGGTTTTGGGAGTTGAAATTGGGCACAGACAAAAGCCAGGATCTACATCAGAACCACCGACCGACGACAAGAAAGCCATCCCTACAAACGTCAAAGAGGCAAGAAACGGGACAAAATGAAGCTGAGCACTGCTCTCGCCTTGCTTGTCTCGGCTGTTGCTGAGGGACATTGTACGTAAACTATCATTCTTTACTTCTTTCTTTTTCCGTGCCCAGTTTTTTCTAGGACCATTCGACAGATCGTTGTGGCCCTCTCAACAAGAGGAAGTGAAGTTGAAGGGGAGGGAGGATCCGTGGTGTTGGATCACTCTGGATCGCCGAGTGGGGCATTGAGAGATATGAACATACATGATGGAGCTCTTAACATCGAAGCCCGCATGGCTCAGTGGTAGAGCGCATCACTAGTAACATCATAACGTGATTAACATGATGGTGACTGACTAGTAGCGAACAGACACCTTCCCGAGCGTAGGCAACTCAGCCGACTGGCAATACGTCCGAACAACCGCCAACTTCCAAAGTAACGGACCAGTCCCTAGCATCAACACCGATGCCATCCGGTGCTATGAGCGCGATGCCGGCAAGGGAGCTCCCGGGATCCTCAACGTGACCGCCGGTCAGACTCTCAACTACAACGCAAAGACGTCCATCTCCCACCCGGGACCCATGGCCGTCTACATCGCCAAAGTTCCCGCTGGCCAGACGGCCGCGACGTGGGACGGGAAGGGCAAGGTTTGGAGCAAGATTTACCAGGATTATCCGACTATTTCTGGGGGCATGTCGTGGCCTTCGCAAGGTTTGTTTCTTTCTGTTTTCCTTGCACTATTTTCTTTCCATGTCACCAGCTAACGCCTACCTTACATTCTAGGCCAAAAATCCATCAGCGTCAAGATCCCCCAATGCCTGCAGAACGGCGATTACCTCCTCCGAGCCGAGCACATCGGCCTGCACTCGGCCAGCTCCGCCGGCGGCGCCCAGTTCTACGTGTCGTGTGCGCAGATCGCGGTCAGCGGAGGCAGCGGAAGCTACAGCCCGCGGAACCTGGTCTCCTTTCCGGGCGCGTATCAGGCGACGGATCCGGGGATCATGATTAACATCTACTATCCGGTGCCGAAGAGTTATACTCCGCCGGGGCCGGCCGTTGAGAGTTGTTAGGGGTTAGGACTGAGTACTCGGCTTTCTGTTAAGGAGGAGGTTGGAGGGAGGGTTGGATGGTTTGATGCTAGAGGGGTGGGAGACGGGACGGGTGCAAAGGATAAAGGGAAGAAAGGATTGAACAACAATGAAGGAGAACCAAAGCATGGGCAGTCGTGGGTAAGGACAACGGAAGGTTCCATGATGGAGATAAAGGAAGCGAGTGCAAGTGGTTGTTATTGCAGCCCACGACGACAACGATTTCATGTTGGACAGATATTCAGTCGCTTCTTCCCTACATAACCATCTCGCACGAGACCGACCAACAACAAATTGGCAGCTTTCGTCAAGCTGCCCGGCTAGCTCAATCGGTAGAGCGTGAGACTCTTAATCTCAAGGTTGTGGGTTCGACCCCCACGTCGGGCTCAATTCCCGATGTTCCTGGTTTCTGGACAACATCCTTTTTTTTCTTTTCTGTTTTTTTTGTGTCGGAGAATTTTTTGTGCCTTTTTTTCATAGAGATCCGTTGTTTGGACCCACTTGCCTTTTTGGCTTGTTGAAGATGATTTCATTGGTGGATTTTGTCCGCTGTGCCTTTGTGGCTTTTTTCACTGAGACAGAACACCAACTGGAGGGAACAAGAGATCGAACAAGAATCGTGTAGTTGGAAGGTCTGAGGAATGCAAACAATCTGATTTTGAACCTTGCGGTTGGTGTCTTAATATTGAAAGAAAACATAGAAATGGGAATCTGATGGATCGCCGTGCCATGCAGGGGGTCCGTGTGTCTTCGGAAATCCTGCCGACAGAGYACCGAACCCAGAAAAAGGAGAAGAAATGGAAAAAAAAAAAAAAAAACAAAAAAAAAAAAAAAAAA